>PRKT01001644.1:0-46990 GCA_003671525.1 Saccostrea glomerata | reverse complement strand
TTTAAATTTACGAGGTAAACAAACTATATCAAGTACTCCAGAGTTATCTCCCATGCTGGGTCAGTGATGCGTTTGAAAACTATAATTAGATTGACTCTTCCAAGATTTCATTTTTTAATCAAAAAGTGCAAGGGCAAGGCGACAATCTAAAAAGTAGGTTTTTATTTTAAATTATTTATTTTATTGTATAGTTTTCAAAAAGTGATGCTCATTACTTTGTAATTCTTTAGTTAATTTATAATTCGTGATGAAATTAGAAAAATATCCTATTTTTCATACATTACTGTCTGTTTTAGCTGAATAACTTAATTATATCGGAAAACTAACTGAATGAGCATCACTTTTGAGAAAGTATAGATACATAGAGACAACATAAAACATTGTGCAGTTAATTTTTTGTTTGTCTTGCCCTTGCACTTTTTGGTTAAATTTGACATTTCATGTTTTGACCTAAAATCGGAGCCCACGTGACTTCAGGGGGTCACATGATGTCAAAAAATACCGATGTGAAAAGCGATGGACATACTCTTCAAGATCACAAATAGCTGTTTTAACTAAAGTGTCTTGCTAAAAAATAAAACTGTTAAACATTATATGTATCGGATTCCGTGGGTTTTTATAGAAAATGTTGCCTTAACTGTACTGCGTGTACTATTCCTGTTCAAATTTCTCGTACTTAAACTGGTGTATTCAGATATTCCTTTGTCTGAAACTTCTACTCCTTCTTTGTTAGTGTCTTCAGTCACAATCTCTAAAATGAAAGGTCATAAGACCACTTAAGTATAATATAAAATTTTAGAGGATCCATAGAGAATAAAATAAACTTAAAGATTAATCTTTGATGCCTAAATGCGAAAATAAACATAGATGGTAGCTCAAGTGAGTTTTTCTGATCACATTTTGTCAGTTGTCCTGTCTGTCAGTCTGTCTGTAAACTATTTATACGTAAATTCGACCTCTTCTCAAGAAACATATGAATATTTTCATAAGTAATGACGTCATATGTACGTAATGACGTCAAATTTCAGTTTTTCATGAATTTTACAGAAAAATGTACATATTTCGTCGATATTTTGAGTAAAAGTCACCGAGTGCATGTGTGTTCAGGATCAATATTTTGATATAATGTGTAGACTGATAATATCAATAAAATATGTCAATATTGTTCCTGAACAAACTTGCGCTCTACAAATTTTAAAGCTAAAATTCTTGAAATTTTGTCCATTTTGTCCTCTTTCTGAAAAAGGATATAAAATCGGACTAGTCTGTGACATCATGAAAAGAAAAATTGTGAATAAACTGCTTTGAAACTATAATATTTTCTGTTAATTTATATTTCTCACACAATTTATTGAATTCAGCACATATCAAGAAGTTTTCAAATATGACTTTTGTGGGGGCAAATATATGCAATATACCGCATATAGTTCTTTGACCCCCCTTCGCCCAACAGTATCAATGAGAGTATTGTGGGTTATATGTTTAAAGCAGAGATAAAAGCTTGAGCTTTTCCTGTCCTGAGAATTCTGTGGGAATTTATGTCAACCATTCTTTCTTTTGATGTTGCATTTGAGTTCCGTATTCTTTCATTGGTTATCTTTATAAATGTGGGCGGATTTTAGGGAACAGAGAGATGTGATGTGTGTTTTAGAGTTCAGTCTTAGTTTTAGAGTTTTAGTGATTAAATGTACCTTTTGGAATTCCATGAATAAAGATTGAAACGAAATACATGTATGTAGTGATGAGGGATATTTTTAAGCATAATTCCCATCGTCACAATATCGACACGATGTTTTCGTCGGTTAACTGGATATGATATTAACTTAGTCACCGCAAAAAAGCGGTGGAGCTTCTTTTTCACTTTATAAGGCCAAAATTGAAATTTTATGTTCCAAAAACACTGCTCCATGCTCACATTTAATATTGAAGTTGTTTTAAATGATTATATTTTGCTAAAAATATTGCACGACGCTTTGACATTTGCAATTACTTTAAACGTTAAATCATATTGTTGGCTTAAATAATAATTGCGCACCTTGTACTAGCTTCTGTTTAAAACTACGTACACATATACCACGTGGAGAAAAGTTCAATGCTTTATATTTACATTTGCAAATGTTTTCATTTATATAACACAACTGAAAGCAAGCATTTTTGTAACTGTATAAATACAGGTTCGGGGTCAAGAGGTCATAGATGTTCGTATCGATAAACGTTCCACGTAATTTCTCTGTGACGTCATAAAGGATCGACACGCGGACATACATGCTGTATTTCATACATGCCGTTGAGTTTGAAAAATTATGCATTCACACGTTAAAAGTCACAATCAGGCAAGTGTAAACCTATAGGCATTGAGACAATTATTTAATCAAGAAAATAAAATAAGCTAATTATTTAAATGTACTCATTATAGAGTGCATTGACCCCTAATTCAAGAAGGATACAGAAGTCTAAGACTTTTTCCGTAAAAGTAAACAAACAGTTAATCGGATTGACGACTATATAACATACCAGGATGTTTATCTATCTACGGACATCAATCCAGGAACAATAACTGAACATTATTGAAGTTTATATTAATGTTATACTTACTTTTGCCTAATACAAGGACACTGTATACCAGTTTACAAACACTTATGTTTAGATTATAAATTGATTTGTCAAAATTCCAGGATTTAGACCATTTATTGAATAACTTGTTTATCGTTTATGCAAATGACTGTTATGTATTGTACATTATAAATACGATTTACGGCGATCTTCGAGATATTCTTAGCTCTAGTTCACTCTCTCGCTCTCATCTGGGCCGCACTTCTCAGAGCGGGGCTCTTCGGAGCAACGTTCTAGGGGGATCGTGAGACACTATACGATCACGAGCCTATTTATGATTGGTGTCACATCCCTCGTTCTTAACCACTATACGATCATTGTTTGTATTCTTTGATAATTTCATAACTGTTAAATAAATTCTTAGAAAAGACTATTTTCCTTCTCATTGGTTCACACAAGTTTAAAGTATGAATAAGTCACAAATGTAAATATAAGTAATAAGGTATCATTTTTGAGTGTTATTGGGATGTAAAACTGGTTGGCACATGATCAAATCTTCCATATAGCCCTTCGGGCTTTACGGCATTTGATCACCAACCCGTTTTACATCCCAATAACACTCAAAAAATGATACCTTATTTCTTCAATAGTCACGATAACACCTAAGTCTCTTTGAAAAATGGTTAAAGCCGATGTATTAGAAGTTTGTTAAAGGCTTCATCAAACAAAATTTGTGTATAGGAATGAAATATTATACATCATAAAATAGTCTAAATACTTTTTTCATAAATCTAAAAAAAAAAATTGAAAATCAGTTTCCAAGGGACAATTCAAGTTGTCCTTTATTTTCAACACAACAGAGTACTTTAGCTTGTAAACAAATTGCTATTTTACATGCAAATTTATGATGACGACAGAAGATCTAGTGGTCTTGACCTGTTAAATATGAATTTTTTTTCGTAAATTTGCTAAGACACCTTTGTTGACAATAATTGTTATATTGAAAAATAATTACCATTATTTGGACAACCAGTTCTGAAATCACACTGATCTTTTATACAAGAACAAATCATGACGCACCCCATTCCATAGAGAGGGTATCTGCATTTGATTTCGCAGTATTTACCGATAAAACCAGGTCCACACACTAAAAAAAAAAAACGATTTTTTTTAGAAATAATTTAAAGCAAAACCAGTGTACCTTTTGTGTAAATGCTCAATTAAAATAAAAAGAATTTATGTCTCAATTCAATTTTTATTATTCAACCCAAAGTAGTTCATAATGTAAAAATAGGATAATGTGGACAAAAATTCACTATGAATTCAAGAAATATCAATTTTGACACACTT
This sequence comes from Saccostrea glomerata, assembly GCA_003671525.1. Lineage (NCBI taxonomy): Eukaryota > Metazoa > Mollusca > Bivalvia > Ostreida > Ostreidae > Saccostrea > Saccostrea glomerata. The sequence continues at coordinate 43,087 of PRKT01001644.1, read as the reverse complement.
TCAGAAAGCAATTATTCAGTTGAAAACAAAAAGTAAGAAAACAATTTTTCGGGCATTTTTTTCGGATACATAAACAGTTGATATAAAAACAAATTGCACAATAAAGAAATAGTGAGTGGAATTAAAACCTTCTTGACAATTTTGACTGTGATCGAGGCGCGAAGAGGTCCTTCTTGGTGATTGATCGATTTTTTTGTTGAAATTTATTTTACATCTGTCTGATTATTCGAAACAGAGAACCTAATTGAGCACTTTGGATTCTTTATCCTGCAGTGGCATGAGGTTTTTGGTATTTCAGGTCGTTATCGTTATATTTGCATCTATTGCTGGAATATTCGCGGTTATATCACACGCTTACGTCTTAGGTTTGTACGATATCGGGAATTGGAATCGAACCTGGTACCAATTAGTGATTTCTCGAACGCATGATCTCTCGAAACTTTTGATCTTTCGAAGTCAAAATGCAGTCCCGACATGCATATTCAAAGAAATCGGAAGTTAATTAGAGCTCTAGACACTCATAATAAGTACACGTATGTCACAAATTACAGCCAACCTCTTTTGATAATCATATTTATTTTTTATTAAAAAATGATTCCAGCTTACTCCTAAAACGTGGGTCCTAAAATGAAAGACAATAAAGAATCCCCAAATTAACCAGAATTACCCCGCGGCAAATGTTAATTCATGTACCTGTACATATTTTCTGTGTTTCATTCCAGACAGTCCCTGAACAGCATCCATGATCTCTACAATAATCATAAGTCTCAGTAGTCACTACTGGTAAAATGCGAATCGAGAAAATCTTGGTTTCGGATACCAGGTACTATTGGTTTACATCAATGGGGTAGTTAATGTCAACTAAATGATCGGGAATGATAGAAAGTTTGATGTTATTATTAATGTTCCTATGTTTCATGCAGTTAAATTGTTTGTTGGTTGAATACATATAAGAAACAATCCAATGACTGCTTACAGAGATAACACCCGTTCAATGTATTTTTAATTAATCTATTCTTTTTACGTGTTAAACAAGATTTTACAGTACATTATTTGTGTTAAAAGTGATATGAGTATATACTGTATGAATCGTTTATGATTCCCTGTGTCTTTAATATTTTAAACCTTTGATTCAATATAAAGTTTTCTGATAACAGCGCGAAAATAGCTGCTGTATGTGCGACTATTGGTACCTCTTATTGCTACAATTGGGTTCTGTTATATTTCATAAGGTGCGACGTTTTACTTCCTTATCAAAAATGTATTGTTTTCTGCGAAATACATTTCAATTTGATATCCACACATCAGATAGTTCAATATCCTTGATTCAACCCCAAAACATACACCTCCAAGTCGAGGATTGGTTGCATCTATCGAATATTTTAAATGTAGTGCATACCGTATAAGTAGATTGTTTAGCAAGGATTTAATTTTGGCATTATTAGCTAGGGTGCTGACATCGCTAAAATTGAATATCGCTAAAAATTAATTGCGTATTATTTGTAAGCAGTTTAAAATCACTAAAATTACTTCTCGCCAAAAATGATATATCAGTGCTTAGGAAGAAATCGCTAAATTTGCGTCTCGCTAAAATTTCCACTTATGCGGTATATCCCCTCCCCAATATAATGTGTTCCATTATATTAAAAAAAAATTAAAAATGCAAAAATCACTCTGGTTAGTTTATATTTGATATCAATCTTAAAAAGCATTAACTTGTTTCACTTACATGTAAATATGTTCCTGAAGTATATGTTTCTTAAGGTTCAATCCCAAAGTTTAATTTTAATAATTCCAGATTCATGTTGTAAGTCATCTTCAATTGACTTTCTAGAACATTAGAGTTAAAAACTCTCTAACCATGCAGAAGAAACAAAAAGACATTGGACCCCCCAGCCTACCCCAAGAGAAAACAATTGTCATCTCTTTATTGAGAGTTGTGTACATGTATTTGATTGATTGATTGATTGTATGCTGTTTAACGTCCCTCTCGAGAATTTTTCACTCATATGGAGACGCCACATGTATTTGAAGAGAATAGACGTTGATGCATGTAAATGTGTTTAATTTTGTTCAAACCCTCCCTAAATAGTTTTTCCAGCGTTTGACTATGGAAAATGTCATGGACGGGTATGAAATATTACCAATATAATTAACTTTGTATGGGATGTTTTAATATCCCCCCTCAATATTCTCATATTTGAATAACATAAAGACATCGGTACATTTACATGTATTAAACATGCAGACCCGTGACTTTTTTTTCAATGTACATATAGGACGGATGAGGGTCGCAGATAATTGACAAGCCAACAAAAAATATCGAAGCTCGGAAGAACAAAGTTGCAAATGTTTTCATCTTTGACTATAAAGCCTATAAATATAAAACCATAACGCTGCCGTTCTCCAGCTAGGAAGATCAGATTTCCTCACGCGCTTTGGACCTTTCTCTAACTATTCTAACCACGAAGGTTATCTTTGCTAGCCAAATGTTTCTGATACGTTACTTTCTTCTTAAACTGTTGAGAGTAGCGTATCAGAAACCATTTGTCAGCGAAGATAACCGCTGGATTTGCCAACCTTACGGTTAGCTGCAGGACTTAGCTATAGGACTATAAAAAGGGAAAGCTGCAGTGTCACCAACCGGAAAAAAATGTATATTTATTGTGCATAAAAATGCGCTGTCTCTCGGATTCAAACCGTCAATATCTCAAAGTTTTCTAACTAGGTGTTCCAAATGAATAAATTTACTGATTTTATTAATATTTCCATAATCAACAACTATTATAAAAACTATATACAGGGTTATTTTCGCCCTGTGCTATTTTCGTCCTTTTGTACTTTTAAACAATTTTGCCCCGTTTCAAATTCGCCCATTCACACCTCTGTTTATAAGAAATAATACTGTGTTAATTGAATTCGCCCAGTTTTAAATTCGCCTAATCAAAAGAGGGCGAAAGGGGCGAAAATAAAACGGGGACGAAAATTTCTCTGTATTCAGTAGCCCTCTTAGAAATTGAGACCATCCAATTCCGCATTTTTAAGATGAGAAAATACAAATTGATTCGATTGCCTCACGCTTCGTGAAGAAGTCTAACGGTCATGATATTTTTTTTTAGCTCTTTGCAGTTGAGATAATATTTTAGAGGAAAAATCCAGTACGAATCGAATCTTATGTTCGTAATTTTATAACAAATTCTTGTTTGGGTCGTCGTCTATCTCATTTTATTCAGACCAGCGAGTTACAGAAATGTAGCTAACTTATAGATTCAAAAAAGGTTGGGGGAAGCATGTCTACATAAAAATATGAACATGAATCAAAACTGCAGCAAAAAAGACTATATTCAGGAAACAAAGTATACACTAACTGGCAAACTACGTGTCTGAGATTTACTGGATAAATGTAGATTACACGCCACACAATTCTAAGGATGCTTACACCGTGCTTTGAATAAATATAAATTCCAAGGAAAAATATTACAATAATTTATTATGCATTCGTTTACAACTTTAAAAAGTTTGAAAACTTCATCACGACATTCGTATATGTATACCTGGTGAAGTTTTAAATTATTTGGGGTTATCGTCTTGTTCATTTATACCATATCAATCTATTTAAAAGACACAAAAGAATTGATGGAACATTTTGTATTGCTTGAAGAAATGATGAAGACTGATCATAAACTACTAAAAAAAAACCCCAAAAATAGTATTCATTTCATGGAAGTTTGAACAATTTCATATTATTCACTTTAGGTAAAATAAATAAATAGTCTCAGAGACCTTAACCAGTTGTCCCAATTTTCACAAATAAAAAGTCGCCTTTGTAAAATTTTTACAGAAACCAGTTGTTGCACTTAGTTATTAGCAAATTCCATGGAAATAATTCATAAAAATCACATTTCTAGTGTTCAGGACATTAAATAAAGTTATGTTAAAATTATCCACTTAGCTGTCCAATTAGTCCTTTAGTGCTTTATGCATCATTCGAATGTGAGGACATGAAAAACACGATATAAACAGCAATTTAAGTGTAATGTCTCGATATTGAGCCCTTTTTGGGTATACAGGCAATCGAATCGCTTCACTATTTGATAAATTTGGTTTATAGAAAGTTATTTTTATTGTGTTATATCACAATATTGCATTTAACTAGATAATTCACAGGGGCCAATAGTAGCTGGTGTCTAAAACCAAAATTTTCTCGATTTGCACTTTACCAGCAGTGAGTAGTTATACATATTTTGATTTCAAGCTAATTAATGCAAGATATATCATCATTGCTTTACCTGTTATCACAAGATCCCTTTCCAAAACATGTTCCAATGATGTTTATAATAACTAAAACGGCTATTCTAACAAAAGCATCCATTTGCAAATTATTTTCGATTTTTACTCAAAAGGAAATAATAATTGACAAATATTTCCTTCCGTGCTCTATCTTGTTATAATTATATACATAGTTTTGGTTCCATGAAAAATAACCTTTTTGACTTTGCACTTTTCTTTCGAAAACAACATGCACGATTGCACAAAACAGATAATTGTAAAATTGTTTCTATTCGTAGATTAGCAAATTATCTTGGTTCGTGGGGACGTGTATTTGTGGGTATCTCGTTTATTTAGATGATTCAATGATAAAAATATAATGTACATGTATCAACTGAAGAATTGTTCGTTCAAAACTTGATATATGGGCTATATCAATGCCTCAGTGTCCGCATTATATATAATGCTATATATGTTTACAGTTGTCAGAGCTTTTCCACGAACCTCTTCACAGTAGTTACAGTCTGGGGTTTTTTTATTGTTGTAACCTTGCCCTGGAGAAATTTTTACTTTCACAATTGATTTTCTAGTGTTACATGTTACAGCCAAATATAATGTATCTCTGTAGATAAAATGATAAGTCGAATTTTGGAGCTGTTAGTAAAATATGAATATTAAGTTGCTTTCGTTTATGATATGCAGGATAACCTCGTTGATCCCAAAATGCTTAATTTATAAAAGTCACAGATTTTATACTTCAGAACAACATTTCTAGACCTTGGAGATTTTCCTGTAACATCCTTGAAAAATCATTTTTTAATATATGTTTCTTAAACCAGTTGTTACACAAATGTACAAGAAAGCGTTCTTCTACGTTCCTTTTGTTTTTATTGTTAGTGTTTTCATAGAACCCAGAGCATATTTTCTTTATTTCACTTTTTTGGACAAATTTGAAGATACGGTATAAAGCACTGAAAAACAGGGTTATTGGTATTCATTACTAAATAATATGTAGTTTAACGTCACCGACTTTTTGTACGCGCTATAAAGATTTCATTCTTTTTGCATATTGGTTGCGTCAGATTTTTTTTATTATGTACATTCGAAAACGATTTTGAAGAGACCATTGAGTCTGACATATTTCTGTTTCATAACTGGATATTTTACTAGAAAAAGACTTAAAATTGGTATCTTACATGTAACAAGGTTTTATGATAAACGTGAGGACTTTAACTTTTCAATCTTGAACTTCCCTTAATTGTGCAGTAAAGTACCATTATCACATGCGTACGGGGTTTACATCTCTCAGTTGATTCGATGCGCAAAGATATGCTTTAAGTATGAACAACTTCTAAAGTAACTAAGACAAGTTATTGACAAACAATAAGATGGGACAAAAATATCAGCATTTTCAGAAATCACAATCATTAACTCATTCCAGATATATTTTCTGTCTCCCCCCCCCCCCCAAAAAAATGACAATTTCCTGAAGCTTGGCACTGAGAGTGTTGACCAATTGAGAACAGGAAACTATTTTGAGGCAAGATGAATATCTGAGGTACAATGTATGTATCGTATATTTAGGAATTTTTGAGAGCTTGTAAGTCCTCTTTCCTTCCTCAGCAATGAAGGGTATTCGCAGCATTTTGGGTCGGAAAAACGACCTTAAATGTATTGAAATCAACGGATGTGAAAAATTTCTACAATTTCCTGTTTAGGCCAGCATTTTTTTATTTTTAGGTTTACGAACATCAGAATGAAAAAGTCCCGTAGGAGGAGGAAATAAAAAAAAAAATAAAATTATTTTTTTGGATAAGTTATCGACTTTTGTACATTAATCTTTCTTCTTTTTTATGCTCTCCTAACAGGCTCCATGCCACTGGAGGCATAAGGATTACAAAGGGGAAAATAGAACCTTTGTTTATTGCATCATCTACCAGTTGGGGCCAGTGATATATATTTTGTTATCAATTTTTCAAAACTCTTTCAATATATCTTCATTTTTGTTTTTAATAATCATGTTTTGGTAAATGTGTAGAAATTGTTCTAAAATGTACTTGAGACCTAAAATAATAATTCCTTACATAAAACAGACAGGGAGTATTGGGAAGTATGGTGAATTTTTTTTAATTAAGAGTAAAATAATTTTTGTGGTTGCCACAAACGATACTACATACCTGTATATATTTGTATATAATCATTAATGTTTGTTTTCAACAGTTGAAGTATTTTATTTCTTTAGGCTATTGTTTATTTCTTCCTCAAATGGACTTAACTTCTCCCATAGTTTTATTCATTACATCTGATGCATAAGCCACCCTTTTCTGAAGAATGATGCTTATAAGACGTAAGCTATAACAGAAACTTAAACAATGTCTCTGACAAAAGCTACCACGGACAGTTTTAAACCTGTGGGAGGAAAATAATTCACAGACAGACACTTTTGAATACAGATACAAAATTATCTCACTAGCATGTCATTGTGCAATAAAGTCGTCAGCATTTTATTTGTCCACTGAACTTGTGAAACGTTTTGAATGGCACTTCTATCGATACATATTAACATAAAACAAAGCTTTAGTGCTGCTATGGACTTTGCAAATCTACCTTTTTTACCCGCCATGTTCATGTTCATCTAAAACCGGAAGTACAAGTTCGTAAATTTGAAATCTCGATCCCGACTCAAATTTGACATCGGAAAGAAAAAATTCTGTTTTTCTCAATTTTATTTTTTTTTTCTGAAAATTCAAAAACTTGAGCGGCGGGTTTGTAAACCTAAAAATAAAAAAAATGCTGGCCTTATTTAAATATGTGATAGACGTACTCAAATGTTCTTTCTAATGTTAATTTTAGGTAATATATTTTCATTCAATAGAGTTAAACTCAATACTCCAGAGATGAGAGATGTTCCTGAATCTATTTCAAATTTTGTGAAGGGGGGGGGGTTGTCATGCCGTCTACCCAATACATTCGAACTTGTTTTTCCGCTTGTCGGAAAGACCCGAGAATGTACAATTGGAATGATAGTGTAACATTTAGACAGAGAGCTACAACTTCACAACCATTATACCCCCTACAAAATCATATTATATAAGAATCAGGAAAAAAAATCCACAAACGTTTTTTTAAATAATCAAAAATAACAGAAATTATTGAAAGGCCTTCTGCACCTACAACACAGGTAAGAACATTAAGTTCCTATTATCAGAAAAAAATACATATAAAACTTTAGCTGCTCTAAAATTAAACCCCCTAAAGCTTTTATTTTTGCTTCTAGTTGTTGGGAAGGAATCGAAATGAGTCAAATATGTACATTGCAGAACACAATAGACTTTTTTTAAACGTTATAGTATTAACGTAAGACAAAAACTGTTCGCGTTTTTCTAGTACAGTTTCGTATATGAAAGAGTACTATTTTTGCTAGCATGATCAATTAGCCCTTCTCCTAAAAATGTGCTGTATTCAGCAAGTAACAAATCATGGAAACTGCATTAGCAATCATTTCATTAGTGTTTCACTATATCTATAGTAAAAACCTATTGTGTTTTAAAGTTAGTATTGACGGTACTGTTTTCTTTAATATCATGCTATATGTATTATGAAATGTAATGTGAAAATTAAAATCAAAATTAAAATTTATTGACGGCCATATTTTCTTTAATATCATGCTATGATGAAATGTAATGTGAAAATTAATTACATCAGTATAGAAACTCTATGATTTAGAATATTCATGTGTAAGAAAAACATTACTTAGACAGTTTAAATAATCGCTCTAAATAATTTGTAACCTAGTATCACTACAGTATATTAAGGTTTTAATTCTGCATCACTTTAAAAATGGAAGAATCAATAAACATTATTTAACTGACGATAAAAGAACTACCAAATTTTGCACTTTGTGGAGGATGGAAAGGGGGGGGGGGTACAAAAGAAAACCTTTTGAAAACGATAAAATATGAGGGTTAGATATTATAACGTCTAGAAAGGAGGCACGGATTAAATTTATTAGATCAATACAATACATTGTTAAAATCAGACACTGCCCCCTTTTTAAATACCTGTCTGCTCTAGATCTTTACAAGTGATAGTACAAAAGAAAAAAAATAGTTAATGAAATACAATCTCAACAAGCACTTGACGTTACACATAGGCCTTATACCTATAACTTATTAGGCAAGGGTTTTGTTGTTATGTCACTAGTGCCTGTGGATGTTAAATAATAGTTCTAAAATATTTTATCATAAAAAATAAAGAATAGAGAGGTGGTAAAATAGGTTTTAATAAAACTAACAGAAAAGGGAAAAAATCACCAAGAAACAGTGAATTTTTATTTGGTGCTTTGGCGGGCGGGGTCTTCTTCATATGAATCCTTCGTACAAAATAAACATGCTCTTTGGTGTCAGTTTGAGTGTAACTTTTCATTGATAAAAATACTAATAATTTGATGGAATCATCGAATTATCATTCATTAAAGTTTTTAGATAGATTAGTGTTCTTGTTTTATTGCACAAAGAGCAATCAACTGCATCAAAAAATAAAGAATTTAATCCATACCTTTACCTGTTAACGTCGTCATGTAGACAGTGTATTACACGTTCTAAACTTGTAGCTACACGTCGGATTTGACGTCATGACGTCGAAGAACACAACAATTGATGACGTCATCCGTACAAGTTCGTCGCAAAACGTGTAACTAAACCTATGAACTGGGAACTTGGGACCAGGAAATTGCACAAATACATTTATGTATAGCAAAATGGTTTATAGATACGTGCCGTGTACTCCTTGTCATGATCGGGAAATAACGGAAAGTACCTACGACCTTCATTCACAAAAACACTTTAACTCTAAAATCTAGAGACTCGCTATCCCCATAATGCAGATGGATTTGGTGCTCTAAGACTTATAGCCCTGTAAGCATGTTCACAAGCTTGACTGGATCCTAGGCCTGAAGAAAGTTCAGTATTTGCAAATACCGGCTCAAAAACTAAAAGATTTTGGTCCTTAAGGAGGATCTCTACATCTATGGAGTATAACTAATTTTTATTGCATGCATTTGTTTCTAATAATAGACTCAATATCCGATAAAATAAGGTTCCAAAGTATTTCACTTTATGTTTTAGAAAGCATTAAGGTATTTTATTTATTTTCTTAAAACACCTCCTTTCTATATTTTTAAAAACCCAGTGCTTTAAATTTCTCTTCAAAGTTTAATGTTATAAAATATTGAAATAATAACCAACAAAGTTGTAAATAAAATCTACATAATTTTGATTTAAATTTACAAAAATAGACAAAAGATAAATTAAACAACATTTTCTTCAGAATATATGGTTTGATCTTCTCCAATATCTAAAAAAGATTTATAATATCAAAGGGTAAAAACAATAAAACATAAAATTGAAAAACATTCCAAAACTGTCAGAAAATCAAACATCACAAAAATTCAGATCCGCTTCAAGGGTGGGCTCAAATATCTTGGTAGTGTGTTTTTATATACTTCAAATAAACTCTACGAAAACTTGCACAAGTATTGAAAAAAGATGTCAAGCAAAGACACTGAAAGAATTTCGTATTGTATTGTTTTTCAAATAAGTTTAAGCGAAAATCATGACGTTTCCAGTCAATGACAAAGACATGTTTTTCCGACTATTTCGTAAATTCATGGTATTGAGAAAGATAGATTTACCTACAGTCTTATCTAACTTGCATGTGTTATCCAGTGCTACATATAACAAAACATGTAAACATGGTAAATGGCCAAAAAGCGCGTAAAAGATATTACTGTAAACAAATTCACACATTTTTTAAATGCTGCCCGTTTCCCATACAAACAACTGAAAATAAATGTTGATCAAACGTTTGAGTCAAGCAAAACTTCCACCAACTGTCGAAACGTTTTGGTGATTTCATGAAGAGTTTAAATTTCACCGGGTATAACCAAACATTCTGGGGCCCGTTTCATCAAAGGTCGTACGCCCAGTCGTAGTGCTACGCCGGTGTAAAGTCAGGACTAGCACGAAGGGTTGCGTTTCATTAAAGAGCGTATCGTTACACCTGACTAAATTTAGGGCAAAATTCTACGTCTACTCATGGGTAGGCGTAAGTTCGGGCGTAAAGTTAAAAGGTAATTTAACTAATTTTAAAACAATTAAGCGAATTTTAAAGAAAAAGTACGGTTCTAAGAAGTCTTTTAAATACAAACATTGTATTTTTTAATTATACATACTATGAAGAGGCGCGGGGGGGGGGGGGGGGGGGGTTACAACCACATAGGGCGTTGTTCATGTGTTTAACAGGAAGTTCTTTTTTGATGCCCTAATTCAAATTAAACTTATTTAAACTCATTTTAAAATTAATTAACTAGATACCCATTGATTGTTAAAAATTAATCAATATTGTTCGGAATGGGAGAGAGGGGAAGGATTAAGGTATCCACTGCATTTGAATGTGAGGGAAGAAAGTGACAAGTAAAATTATACTGTAATAATTTTAGAGTCTTAAATGGTGTGGAAAAAATATCAAGTATTTGGGAATAAATAAAAAGAAACGAATTAGTGCATGCACACTCACATAATTAATCTGCAGATTTTTGTCCCACGTCTTGAATTAAATCGATTTGAAATTCTCCATACATCATGTTAAAAATAAAGTGAAACGTTAAAAAAACTAATCATGCATGATAAAACACACTTGTATTTTTGAACCGAATTATAGTTCTATTTTAAAGACCCTCAACATTTATATACATTTTAAGCAAAAAAGTCTCTGAAGTCTTTGAAATGTAAACCAATTTAATTTAATTTATCAACACTCTGTAAATGGTACACAAGGTACAGAAACATTAAAAATAACATGTATACATATAATACAGTGGAGCAGACACAGACAGCACTATTAATTTTAGAGATAAATGTACATAATTTTTTCAAAGAATCAACATCATTTTGGCACATGAAGATGAAAAGCAGATTTTTAGCTTTAGTTTTAATCATCATAATTATCAAGATAAACAAATAAAGAAAGCAACACATTGAATACTATCCTGAAACAGCCACACCAACTGATCGCAATCAAAACATAAGTTCGGGGGCTGCTTAACATATGTTGGCGAAGTCTCTGTTGTTATGAAGGTCATTAAACATGTTAAATGTCAGGCGGTGGAAATTTTTCTCTTTATATATATCGAAGTTTTGTTTATATATTTCGCATTTCTCTTTATATATCGAGGTTTTGTTTATATATATATATCACATTTTCTTTATATATACCAAAGTTTTGTTTATATATATTGCATTTCCTTTATATATCCAGGTTTTCTTTACATATATTGCATTTCCTTCATATATCGAGGTTTGCTTTTATATATTGCTTTTTTAGCTCACCTGAGCCGAAGGCAATATGTGGAAGCATCCTTGAGTAGTGTTGATTCTAAAGTTTTAAAATAAAAAAGGGAAGGGGCCACAATAGGGAATCCAAGTTTAACATAGAAATATATAGAACAAATCTTTAAAAATCTTCTTCTCAAGAACCACTAGGCCAGAAAAGCTGAATCTTATGTGGGAGCATCCTTGGGTAGTGTAGATATGGAATTGTTAAAAAAGTGACCTCCAGGGACAGGGTGGGGCCACAATAAGGAATCCAAGTTTTACATAGAAATTTATAGAACAAATCTTTAAAAAATCTTCTTCTCAAGAACCACTGGGCCAGGAAAACTGAAGTTTATATGGAAGCATCCTTTGGTAGTGTAGATATTAAATTGTTAAAATCATGACCCCTGGGGGTGGGCGGGGCCACAATAGGGAATTCTAAGTTTTACATAGAAAAATATAGAACAAATCTTTAAAAATCTTCTTCTCAAGAACCACTAGACCAGGAAAGCTGAAACTTATGTGGAAGCATCCTTGAGTAGTGTTGATTCTTAAGTTTTAAAATAAAAAAGGGAAGGGGGTTGGTGGGCATGATATGTATAGCAAGAGGGGGACTCTGGTAAAGATCTGCATCACCCAAGTTACTCAGGTGAGCGATGTGGCCCATGGGCCTCTTGTTTTATATATATACAGGTTGGCACTAATGGGCTTTCGTAAGTATCCTCCAGTCGATGGGAATATGATACATGTACATATGTATTATCTTATCAAATTTGGATTTTGAGGGATATATTTTGCTGGAGTTAAGGGAAAAAAAAAGAAAGAATGGGTGGACTTAACTGGTCAGAAAAAATGTCGAAAATTTAAGTTTCATAAAATATTTTTTTTTTTTCACATCATATAAATCCCCGATATCTTAACTGTGTATTTATGGTACGAATGTGAATTGAAAATGCTCTTTTCGATGTAAACTAAATAAATATCGAAGGCATAGTCCTGAAGATTTCTTGAATATCAATAGATAATCAGGGTCACGCATTTTTCATCGTCTGAATACATAGTCAGTGCATGTTTGTCGGCAGTTCTTACAAAAACTGTAGTTGTATATTGAACAAAATAATGTCATATTAAAAGGACAAGAGCCGACAAATGTGCGCTCACGCTTAATTTAACAAAAAAAAACATGTTCAAAACAAACTTCTCGCTTTCATTGTTTAGACTTCGATTGACCTGTTAAATATTACAATTCATCACGTGATGTCCACCTGCGAGTGTACTCATGGAAACAGTTACTTTTTATTCTTCAACCTGACATCGATGTAAATCACTATGTTTGGTTGTCGTTTTCAGAATTTAGCAATGTTGTTTTAATTTTGTGTATTCTCACGTTTAAAAAAAATCATAATGGCATCGCTGTAATATGCCAAACACGTATTCGAATTTCTAGAGAGAGAGATGGAGAGAAAGAGAAATTTCAACAATGACACTAATCGAAAGCCCTGCCTCTGATTAATATTGAAAGCGTGACCTAAAAACCACTCCGGGTACATGTCAAATTCCGGAAGACGACATTAATGTATCGTTGCTTCAAATTTGATTCATGGCAACAAAGCATTGCCTTTGTACATATGTTCTAGCTAAAATAATCATGTATACATTTCTCTTTCTATTGCTTATAATATATTTTAGATTCACTTTATAAACAACTTGCTAGAGAAGTCACAAAAAGATCCAAAATAGGGCGTTAAGTCCACCCATTCTTTCGGAGTTTATGGCGTTTTGAAACGAAATGATGAATTAGCATATGGAAAAGCCATGTTTTTTTTTTAACATTTTTTCTTACCCCAAAACCATATTTATCCTCATAAGTTTGTAAATATATATTTTATTTTTTTAACGAAACAAATTGAAATTGATTAAATTGACAAATAATTCATTTTTAAATAAAAGATACGTATTGAGCACTACGCTGTATTGATTTAGGTGATACAATGTACATTCCTTCCACAAAATCGGATGCTGTGTTATACTCGATGATTAATCGATGTAAAGTGAATTTGGATCAGATCCTTTGGGATCAAAATGGGATTTTCAACGGTAGTACTTATGTTGTGACGTTGTAGAGAGCCCCCTTAGGTTCTGCCTTGTATGGTAAGCTTCTGTTTGAATAAGTCTGGCTTTGGTGTCCACAGAATCTCGTTAAACACTTACTATGGACACCAAAACTGGTGTGGTACAAGACATTCCAATTTTTTCTTCATACCGACCCTCAATATTTCCTAGGTTTTTCCCAAAAATTTTTATAGCCACGTAGATAAATGTTGTATAGCTTGATTACTGAACTTGGTATCTTTAGAATTTCTAAGTTCATACAGATCTTTTACAATGTTCTATACACAGTCATTACGGTCAAGCTTTTTCTTCAGCTGTACACCAAGTTCGTTGTGTATTCTGGATATTACTGTTTTGTCCCCATCTCCCTTCACCACTTCTACTGGAGTATCCTCTGATATCATCTCTTTTATTGCTTGTATTCCAGCTGTTGCCTCCATAAGCTTTGATGATCCACTGTGGTTCCATACACATCTGAGTGCGCCAACAACTTGACCAGGTCTATTTTGTTTCCACCACTTACAGGTTGCACAAGTACGGTGTTTAACAATAGTTTTCAAAACTTTATTACCATACTTACTTTTACTGATAAGAAATATGTGCCCTGTATATAGATATATTTCACAATTAATTATACATGTATCTTTCCTATATTGCTAATAAAAAAAGCACAGACAATAAATTATTCTTCATAAATGTAAGACTATCAAAGCTTTTCCTCTGCCAACCGTGATCAGCACAAACAGTCATACCAGATCTGGATTTTGGCATGTACTTTAAATTCCTCTTGGATGTAATAGTTGAAGTGTTTTCCGGCTTGAATTTTCTCTTGTATCTTCTTTGTTTTAGATTTATACACCTGTTGTGGATAACAGACACTTTGTAAAATTAAAGAAAAAAAAAGAATAATATTACAATGATTTGACAATATGTGTGATAATGATCAATAAATAACCATTTATTGTGATAGAAAATACAGGAAAATAATTTTTCATTACATGTACAATTCTACTTTGTTACACCTTTACTTGCAGTTTTGTTTATAGAAACAAAATGATGGTACCTTGTACTTCTACTTCGTGTTTTAAATGAAGATTCTGCTTCACCTGATTGTGACTGAAAATTCCTTAAAAATATAAACATAAGATATTCAAAAATATCATTTAAATTTTCTGTCAAAAGTAATGAAAAACTGAAAAAAAAAATGTTTACATACCTATTACTCTCTCCGTCCTCACTACCTTCCTTTAACTTAGAAGCAAGTTCCCCATCCTGGCACTCCCTGGTGGTAGTTAGTCTGAGTAATGAAAGATCATTGAAACATAATTATTCATGCAAAAAGTTTTCTTCCCAAAAAAATCTCAGCAGCTACAATATTTCTTTGTTCTTACATTTTTAGAAACATGCCCCTAAAATTGACTCTCAAGAACTGCTGAACCCAGCTCTTTATTAACATCAGTTACAAAGAGAGTCTTGTCCTCCTCTGAACATGAAAGCTCACTATAATAAAAGATTGATATCATTGTATCGTCTTTATATTTCAAGTGCAACAACCATTCTTACTATTACATCATATATACATACCTATCTCTTTCCTCACTGCCTTCTCTTCTTTCTTTGACAGAGCCCACATCCTGGCAAACATGTCTGAGTATTGAAGGATCGCTGTTCAAAAGGACGTTTATTACAGTGAAAATTGAATAATTTAATGATAAATATTTATAATTCACATTTAACGAGGCCCGATCGAATTGATCTGCGCATACGTTTTAACGCAGCGTCGACTCAGGCACGTCACAGTACCCTGGACTGCCGTCACAATTGAATACAATAACGTCACAATTAAAATGACTTCAAATTGCGCTAAAATATTTTGCGGATCTTGCTCTATGGACTGCTTGTTAAAAGCTGGCTCATTCTGGTTTTTTATTACTTTTAAATTAATTACAACTTTGAAACATAATTTATTTTGAGGTATCAATTTTTTTGGAACAGATTCATTAATTTTATCTTGTTTTTTTTTCAATTTGTGAGTAGGGAAAAAATCCAACTGCAACCAAAAGTAAACGATTTTTAGTCCTTCTCCTCGAACATTGAAATGTTTATACTCACCATTTTTATTGAGCATAAAGAGAAAATTATGCCATAATGTAGCAATGATTTAATTTTTAGAAACTTATACAGTATTTCAATCGTTTGTTGATGTTATGTAAAGTTGACCTATTGCAACTTATAAAATACTAGCTATAATTAGATAAAATAAGTCATATTTTAGTGTTTTGATATGCCCCCTTTTCACTGAAATAAAGGCTACCTCCGATTTTCTTTTCATTTTTAAAAGAGGGATGTGAATTGCATGATACATATATATGTGAAAATTAAAACATTTCATCATTTATTTTTTTTAACTTGTCAATTCCTTTGTTTATTAAGGAGTTTTTGTATGTAATTGTGTATAAAAATACGAAAAATGATCCATATCTTGAAAGTGCTCCCAGTTGACTACAATAAAGGCAATGTAACAAAATTTCATTCTAATTTTTTCTTATCATAATAAATACAGATTTATTTCCAAGAATCAACATTTTTTATCATTCCGTTTTCATAATATCCAACTAGATTGGGCCTCGTTAAGGTAGGTAGCGGGTTTACCTCATAAAAAATCTCAAGAGAAAACATATCCTGAAAATTTGTCAAATCGTTCTTTAGAATTTATATTTAATTGCAGGAAAATTTCAACAATTTTCCCTAAGCCGTTTTTATGCTATACCACTTTGTATTGTTTGAAGTACTAATTTGACGTTTTTGTAATGAAAAACATTTTTTCTCGTCATTTTAGAGATGGATTTTTTTTAAAAGAAATTGCATGAAACTTTCAAGCGATCTAGACGAATATATATAAAAAAATTCAAAGAGTAGAGATAAAGTGATCTCCAAGTTATATATGTAAAAAAAAAATTGAAAAATCTTCTCGCTATATTTTTTTCCTATTTAATTTTTATACTGTTTTAATTGTCTCTAAAAAACGTCACATTTTCGCATTTGACTTTAAAAATGCCGGCGACGTCATAAATACAACGTCAACAATTGAATACCGTTTTATCTTTCTGTTTGATAATATTATCATAATAAAATTAATTTTGAACTGTGAAATATTTTTCCAGACGAAATATTTAGAGGATAGCACATATTTTCTTTTTACATGAATATGATTCACAGAACTACAGAAAGTGTGAAATAATTCTATTCTCGTACATGTACGTATTCTTTCAATCATAACATTTGATTAAACCTGGTACTTTTAAATGTGATTAGAGCTCTTGATATAATGTGAGTATTCACTGTAATCGCTTAAGAATGTATAGTAATGGTGATCTTTCTTAAACATTAAAAAATAAAAATATAATTTTCTAACACGGCAAAACAAGAGTATTAGGCTAACTTGACCCTTATGACATAGGAAGTCGTTTTGAGGACCAATGTTTGCATAAACATGTATGAAAGACTAAGGTATTTAATTTTTTGTGTATGACACGTATTTGACCCGTAGAATACGGAAAGGATCTCAATAACAGACTCGAGTTTTGTAATTTTCCCCCTCAATATATTCCTTATTCCTTCTGTTCCCGCCCGTTTGCTGGCCAAAGCCATGTGCATCTCACTAATTCCCGCGGCTAGATTGCTGCTTTGTGTTTTTGAAAGTACCTTTTGGTCTATCAAGCGACTAAAACTTTCAAAATACATTTTCTTGTTTATCAGTTTTTTTATTATTAACTAGAACACTCTCGGTTGAAAATGAGTTCGCCATCACTTTCTCATAAACGTCTGATACCCCTTTCAATAAATTCTACAATACATTTATGTCAACTTCTGCATCATGAAATTGCAAGTTTTTTTTTCTGATCATTAATTACATCTGATGTCAGACTCTCAAGTTTGTATGAGCTTCTACCTGGGAATTCGTTTTTGAAAAGTTTTAGGGTATCACTGAATCCAGATATGTCTTTCAAATTATCCTCGATTTTGAATCTGCAGATGGTTGATACGAAGATGCGCGCATCAAACCTGGCGTCGTTGTGAGCAACCAGAACCGGTGACTTATGCTTTTTTAATCCATATCAAGATTTCATCAATAGCACGTTCGCATGTTGTTGATTCAACTGGAATAAGGTTATACATGTAATACATGGTCAACCCATGAACTTCAATACCAGTAATTTTGAGACCAAGGAGGTTATTCTGCATCATTCACAACAGAAAGGACGTTATTTCTATTTTGCTATGGGTTCAAAAGTACTACTGATTGTTTCTTATAGAGGGCACTTTTGCGATAACGCTGTTCCATTTAGCATCAGAATGTAAATTTCTTGCTTACCTGTGCATTGAATGCAGACGATTTGAAAATTCGTCGGATTGACCTTTTATTAATTGAAAATCTGTTTGTAACATAAATTGAATGGTTTTTTATGAATATACAATAACAAAATCAATTTTCCAATTTACCGTTTTTATCACGAAAATCACCGAGTTTAAAAATGGTGTAGGGATGGAGGTCCGAGGAACAGCTCCCCTTAGCTACAAAAACGACATTGATCATCAGCTTCTTTATGAAATATGCACGAGTTCATACTGCGAAAAACGACAAATCGATGTGGTCTAATTTTAAGTATTTAAACCTTTCTTTAAAATATATTGCAAATCCACAACTTTGATGAGTGTTTCTTATCTGATATTTTTGGATGACGTTGGTTATTTATTGGAGAATAATGTCCGCGGCATTTCTTTGATCTCGGCAATATGTGCAGAAGTAGCTTTTTGAATCAAGTCTGTTCAAATCCTGATCCATAAAGGTGGACTGGATAGTTCAGAGGGTCAAAGGTTTGCATAAATATGTGTATGTATCATCTTGCAAAAATCTGTTCCAAAGCAGCAAGGCCAAGAATAGTCATTTCATTTCTGACGAAGTATCCTCAGGTCGTGATAAATCTAAAATGTTGAATAAAGAGTGGATAATGTGTGACTATAATGAACATTTACATTTGAATAATATCAGGGAAATATAAAAATGCTTGTGAAGACCTGGTTCGTCAAATTGATGAAGAAGCACCTAGAGGAAGGGTTAAATTAAGACACTCCTTTCCGTATAAAACTTTTCCATGCTGAAAAAGGATATGGATTTCTACTTCTGCCTAGCTAGTGGCTCAGGTAGGTGATGAAGCTCGGGGGCCTTTTGTCCCCCGCATTCGTGAAAGCTAGGGGATATTAAATCTCATTCCTCTGTCCGTCCGTCAGTCTGTCCGTCACAAAAACTTTAACCTTGCCCATAACTTTTGTTTCATTGGTACTATGAAATTCATATCTCACATATTCTCGTATATTCCTTGTCACAAGACCTTTCTTTGGGTATCACCAAATTTTACCTTTTGACCTTGACCCAGGAGTTTGTCCAACTTTTACACAAAAAAATGAAACCTTTACCTTGGCCATAACTATGAATGGTAAGGGCTAGGGCTTTCATACTTCACATATGCAATACTTGTGAGAAGACCTTCCATCGGATACAAAGAACTTTGAACCTCTGACCTGGACGTTGAAGTTTGACCCACTTTTTAAAAAAACAAACAATGACCATATCGTTTGAAGGGTTAGGGATAGGGCTTTCATACTTTACATATGTAATTCTTGTGACAGGACCTTTCATTTGACATCAGAAACTTTAACCTTTTCACTTTGACCTTGGGGTTTAAACCTACCGTTCAAAAACTTTAAACTTGGCAATGACTTTTGAATGGTAAGGGCTAGGGCTTTCATACTTCAAATATGTAATACTTGTGACAAAATCTTTCATTAGAAACCAATGTGCTCTGACATGAACCCTTAAGTGTTGTTTTTGTTCGTGTTATGGCAAACCTGATGGTTTATTCTTGACAGTGCTTGCTCATTTGAATGTATTAGATAACCAATAATTTTGAAGAATATTATTACCGATTTTAATATAAAGATGCAAAGGAAAATTGTAAAACTGAATAAGAACTTGTAGAAAACAAAGGAAAATGACAACTGAAAGCTGATATTAAGAAACAATATATATGGAAATTCATAGTACATAGTGAAAAACAAATTTCCGAGTTGATGCTTAAAATTGCAAAGGCACTAAAATCTTAAGTGCTTATAAAAATGGCATTTCCTATTGTTCCACGTGGAGCAATAATGCAAATATTAATCAGCTCAGTAAATCAGTCATCTTTACTTTTATTTTGTAGCATCATTACGGTGTGATTTCTCGGGAGGAATGTGTGGTCTAGAACAACCGAATGACATATATATATATGTATCACTCATGCATTCATATGAACTTATTCAACAGTTGATCATTGCATTATAATTAATGAAAAAAAGAAATAAATATTTGCACTTGTTTGCATGCAAGCACTTTTAGAAAATATACTTGATAAATGCTCCTTCAATACAATAATGTAATGTTTGTTTGCGTGGATTTTTAAACCTTGAAAAAAGAAATTACAATTTAAAGATGGAAAAATTTGTTGGAGGCACGTCTCGTGGATGAATATCATGATCCTGGTCTTTCCTGAGCTTTTTTTACTCTGGTTTCCTCACAACGGTTTTCCACCACGTTTACGACTCAAATATTATGCGTTTTGCACTGTGAAAACTCTGCGTCCTCCTTTTAAAACAATTTCACAAGTGTTTGATCTAATCTTTAAAAAAAAATTAAAGAATTTACTATTGTTAATTAAAGTAACATTACATTTACGAAACAGGTCCAAAAGCCTCTTGATCCCAGAACTGCAAATTGCTTCCGAGGGTTTTGATTAAAGCTATTACATGTACGTGTGTAACTGTCAAAGGATTCAATGATTTAATAATGTAAACTTGTTAAGCAATTATTTTCATCTGGGTCAAATGTAGACTGAAATAAATGTATTTTTTGACTAAATGTACTTTATAACCGATGTCATAAATATATCCAGACGTTCGATACTACGCAAAAAAAAAAATCATGTTAAAGTTGGGGTGCTTGAAACATTAAATGTACTCCTTAATCATATGTTATGATTTTCACTATACTGTCTTGAAAACAGTTTTTAGAAATGCTGCAATTTCTACTAAAATTGGTTTGGTCATATGTGCAGGGTCATATCGTAAAATCAAAATTTTAATTATCAATATTTGCATCATATTTAAAATATTCTTCCACCTTATATTACTTTTCTTCATTATATTCCCTTTATTCACAATATAAAGACAAATATGACAAAAAGAAAACAGACACAGATAATACAAATATGAACACAAGAAAAATAAGCTAGTTTCTCTTCAGAATCGATTCAAAATATTGATTGATTGATCAATTGAATATTGTTTAATGACCCTCGAGCTCTCGAGAATTTTTCACTCATATGGAGATGTCACCATATGCCGGTGAAGGGCTTCAAATTTAGACCTTTACTCGGCACTCAGGGCCATTGAACAGTGAGGGTTCTTTATCGTTGCAGCGCCGACCGTGACACAGAACCTACGTTTTTAATGTCATACTTGAATCGAATACCTGTAGAACAGGTTTTTCATAAATATAACATCCAATGAAATTGACTGTCTACATAAACACCGAGTAAGCACGTGTTCGACTGATACATGTGCTATGCTAACTCCAATAAGCCTGATAAAATCATAATTATGTACAAATTCGTTGCAATGCGTGTTTTACATAAGCAGGAACGCTATACATAGCTCTTTCTTATTCTGAAATTCCTCATTTCAGTGTAACTCATGTTGCTTGTCGCGGAAAGTGTTGTGTCCTAAAACATTACGATGAATATTTCTTTCTCGTTTCTAAAGAAATGGGCGTGTCGTTATGTTACAATTGACGTTCAAAACATGACTCAGAACGTTTCGTCCAAAAGGACAATTTTACCACTTCAATGCGCTTCATTGTAGGTTTGACGCGGCGCCGCGAACGAGAATTTGTATTATTTTGTAAATCACACGTAATAAATTCTTTATAAGTAATGTATAATAACATTTTACAGAACATGTCAATAGATACACAAGAACATGTTCTACACATGTTCATTTTCTAGTACGAGGTTAATTATTGACAATTCTACTATTACGATCTTTGCCGAAATCTAAGAATGGCTGCGCGGGCATTATTCTCCAATTAATCTCAAACGTCTTCAAAAAAATAATAAGACCAGAAACACGTATCAAACCCGGGGAGTTGAAATGTACATTTGGCTTAAGAATAAAATACATATTTAGACCTCATTGATGTGTAGTCTTTTGCAATTTAAACACTGTATATTGCAGAAAGTAGCTGATGAATGAAGGTTTTTAAAGCTAAGCAGGGCTGTTCCACAGATCATGTTGTAGGAAAATTTCAAAAGTTAAATATTAAAACAAAAACTCTATGGGTGTACCTGTAAGGATGAAAAAAAGCATCATGCAGTCATGTGCAAGGCTACACCCAAGCATAGCCATATTTGTTGTACATTGCATACGGAGTAACACAAGGAAAAATTTTAAAAATATGAACAAAAAGATCTAAATAAGGGTTTGACTCAAGAAAAATGTAATGAAAAAGCATCAAACATAAACTGCATTTATTTTCAGGCCCCAAAATGTTTCGTTCCGAAAAAAGATATCACAACAAATATCTCAATTTTTAGATATATTTAAAAATTTTAATTCATATATAAGATAAATACGGTTTAAGACTTTTATCGAATGAATTCAAACGCCATCCTGATTTGTGTCATTTGCAGAAAATCTCTGATTTACGATATCAATCATACAGTACATGTCGCAGCATTTACACAAACATTGAGTATATGTACCGTAAAGAAAATTAATAGCTGTATCGACAGACATGTAGCCTCGAGTATGTCACCTTTTCATCCGACATAAATTTTTACTGTAAATTTTCATTGAAAATCAAACCCGAAAACCCCTCTCCAACTGTTGATTCCATGTGAAATTATACATATAAATGTCTATTTCTGCACCCCAATTTTATAATAAATATAATGCTTTTACATAGTGAAATATGGCCATAAAGAAAATAATTTTCTAGTGAACATTGTTTTCCCTACTCTTGAAATAGGATGTTTGATTTTAAGAAATATATATACAGAGATCTACATGTATATACTAACGGGATAGGTAACTCCATCATCGCCATAATTGTATTTATTTACCCAAAACATTACACACAAGACTTTTTCAAACAACATTCATTCCCAGTAAACAATTATTCCTTTTATTTATTGGATTTGATTTTTTTAAAATAAATTTTAAAGCACACCAATGATATAGTTTAAATATAAAGAAAACAAATACCGAAATCGTCGAAATCTTGGACATATGGCCGATCAAGGGCATGCGCTGATTTTGAATAAAACAAAATTACTACTCGGATGAGGAGTATAATCCTTGCTAAAAACAAATTTGGATTTTTTTTTATTAAGATAATTAAAGGTTTGGATCTTAAATATGTGATATCATTATGAGCCCCAAAACCCAAACACCCAAACCTCTGACCAAGAGAATATGAAATTCACAATCTTGGATAAGGCACCATTGATCACCATAACAATATAAATAATTGTAGTTTGTACGCGAAATTAAAGTTCTCGCGAATAAAAAGTGATTTACAGTATATTAAAGCCCAATCGTAACAGGAGATATTTACTTTGTCACCGTAAAACCCTAGAGCTTCTTTTTCACTTTATAAGGCAAAAATGAAAGATTACATTAAAAAAAGACACTGCTCCATGCACACATATTCGAGTTGTTTTAAATGATTATATTTTTGCTTAAAATATCACAAGAGGCTTTGACATTTGCATGTACATTTAACGCTTAGATGCATAACATTCTATACGTCTGTCTTTTTTTTTACGTAAGACACCACTGAACGTTTCCCTCCGATCTTCTATCTTTCGGTCTTCTTGTCCTCTGCTAATCATTCAGTGACCAATCACCCGCTCAAAATTGCAAAAACCATCTATTTAGATGTCTCTCATTTACATTCTTTATTCTGTAAGTCTGATTTATTCCCATATTTTGAAGCAGAAATGCATTACAACTCGTCGAGCATTTTTCCCCATTTCGACAATCCCTTTGTTCAATTCAACAGAGTTAAACAACAATGTTTATGAACACGAGTACCAATGCTGTTTTTTTCAATCAAAGACTAGAAAATAACAACAAATGTGTCTTTAAAAAATTGACAGATTATGTTTTTTTTAAAATTTTTTTAAAATGTGTTTGTCTTTTTCATTCTTAGAAAAATACACTTTAAAACCTGACGTTCCGTTGTGACGCGGCGAAACCCCCTATGTTTTATGTTTCAAACATCTTTAAAATAAATTCAAATAAACAATATTAATTAAAATTTCAATGTTAATAAGATTAATATTTGTGTATCTCTTGGTATTTGATAATGTATTTTTTGTAACGCCAAATATAAAAGATATAGACACTGTGACATGACTTTTGGATCTGCCCTCGTAATATTGATGGATTAAGAAATAACTGCACACCTTTTACTACTGTCATAAACTACGTACACATATGACACGTGAAAAAAGTTCCGGGTTTTATAGACAGCTCCTACGTCTCTTTGAAAAGTGGTCCAAACTGTCGATTATGAGTATTATGTGCATTATGAGTTGATTTAAGGCTTCATAAAACACATTTTATGAATGTTAGCATAGGTATGAAAGATTATACATCATTTTGAATATTTCTTTCATAAATCTCAAGGAAAAAATGAAAATAAGCTTCCAAGGGACAATTCAAGCTATCCTTAATTTCAACACAATATAGTATATAAAGCTGTAGTAGCGGACAATGGAATGTGACTCATTCATTAGTGAGTAACAGATTGCTTATTTTCATGCAAATGTATGATGACTACAGAAAATCTAGTGGTCTTGTCCTGTTAAATATAGATGACATGTTCTTTTCGTCAATTCGCTTGGTCGCATTTATTGACACAAATTGTTATATGAAAAATAATTACCATAATTTGGACAACCAGTTCTGAAATCGTACTGATCTATTTTACCAGAACACACCATGAGGCACCCCATACCATAGAGAGGGTATCTGCATTTTATTTCGCAGTATTCACCAATAAACCCTGGTCCGCACACTAAAAAAAACCCTGATTTTTAGGAATAATCTTAAAGGAAAACCAGTGTACTTTTTGTGTGAGTGCTCAATTAAATTAAAAAGAATTTATGTCTCAATTCAATTCCCTTAACTTAAATCAAAGTAGTTCATAATGTAAAAATAGGATAATGTGGACATAGATTCACTATAAATTCAAGAAATTTTAGTTTTGACACAATTTCTAAAAGCAAATAATCAGTAGAAAACTAAAACTCAGATAATAATTTTTCGGCCGTTTTTCAAATTCCTAAACAGTATTGCACAATGAAGAAACTGTGAATGGAATTAAAAACCTTTTAGACAATTTTGTACTCGAAGCGTAAAGAGTTCCTTCTTGGTATTTGGGTGATTGTTTTTGATTAAAATTATTTTATGCCTGGTTTATCGAAACAGAGAGGGTATCTGAGCACTTTGGAATCTCTGACGTGCAGTGACATGGGGTCGTTTTTGGTATTTCAGGTCGTTTTCGTAATTTTTGCATCTATTGATGGAATAGTCGCTGTCCTACATACGCTTACGTCTTGGGTTTGTCACGGTATCGGGAAATGGAATTGAACCTGGTACTATCAGTGATATATCGATGCATGGTCTCTCGAAACTCTTGATCCTTCGAAGTCAAAATGCAGTCCCGACATGCATATTCAAAGAAATCGAAACTTAATAAGAACTTGAGACACTCATAATAAATATTGTTTGTCACAATTTACAGCCAACCTCTTTTGATAATCATATTTCTTCATTTAAAAAATCATTCCATCTTACTCCTAAAACGCGGTTCCTAAAATGAAAGACAATAAAGAATCCTCAGATTTACCAGCATATTTAAGTACCTGTGCATATTTTCTGTGTTTCATTCCAGACAGTCCCTGAACAGCATCCATGATCTCTACAATAATCATAAGTCTCAGTAGTCGCTGCTGATGAAGTGCGAATCGAAACAATCTTGGTTTCGGATACCAGGTACTATTGGTTTACATCAATGGGGTAGTTAATGTCAACTAAACGATCGGAAATGATAGAAAGTTTGAATAAGATGTAATTATTAATCTTCCGTAAGATCTTGTGCAGTTGAATTGCTTGTTGGTTGAATTCATATAAGGAACAATCCAGTAACTGCTTTAGATAACACCTGTTAAATGTATTTTACTAGATCTATTCATATTTGATTTTTACGTGTTAAACAAGATTTACAGTACATGACATGGTACATTATTTGTGTTAAAAGTGATATGAGTATAATCTGTATGAATCGTTTATGGTTCCCCATGTCTTTAATGTTTCAGAAGGTTAAATTTGTTGATGCGATTAAGGTTGTCTGATAGCAGCGCGATAATGGCTGCCGTATGCGACTATTGACATCTGTAATTGCTACGTTTGGCTTCTGTTATGTTTCAAAAGGTGCGCAGTTTTACTTCTGTATCATAAATTTATTGTTTTCTGCGAATTACATTTAAATTTGATATCCACAAATCAGATAGTGCAATGTCCTTAAAACCTAAAAACATGAACCTTCAAGTCGAGCATTGGTTGCTTCTATCAAATATTTTAAGTGCATTGCATATATCCCCCTCCCCAACATAATGTGTTCTATTATATAAGATTTAAAAATGCATATTCACTCTGGTTAATTTATATTTGATATCAATCTTAAAAATCGTAAAAATCATTAACTTGTTCCACTTAAATATGTTACGGGAGTATATATGCTCTTTAAAGTTCAATCACAAAGTTTAATTTTAATAATTCCAGGTTCATGTTGTAAGTCATCTTCAATTGACTTTATATAAATTTAGAGTTGCAAACTCTGGATGCATGCAAAAGAAACAAAAAACAAAAAAATACATTGGATCCCACCCAACCACCACCCGTGGGAAAAAATTGTCATCTCTTTAATGAGAGTCTTGTATATGTATTTGAAGGGAATATACGATGTTGCATGTAAATGTGTTTAATTTTTTTATCCCCTCCCTAAATAGTTTCTCCAACCTTTGACTAAAAAAATATCATGGACTGGTCTTAAGTATTACCATTAATTAACTTGTATGGGATGTAATTATATCCCCAAAAAATATTCTCATATTTGAATTACATAAAGACATATATATATATATATATATATAGGTTTATTTATCAAACATGCAGACCAGTGACATTTTTTTTCCCATGTATATGTAGAACGGTTGCATATAATTAACAAGCCAACAAAAAATGTCCAATCATATATATATATATAAGTGAATCAAAACTGCAACAAAAAAAAACATATTTAGGAAAAAATACACCATAACTAGCATACTACGTATCTGAGATGTTACTGAATAAATGTAGACTACACGCAACACAATTCTAAAGATGCTAAACTCGTGCTTTGCGTAAATATAAATTGCAAGGAAAAATATAACTATAATTTATTATTCATTCCCTTACAGCTTTAACATTCGTATATGTACATGTATACCTGGTGAAGTTTTAATATTATTTAATGTTATCGTCTTGCTCATTTATACCATGTCATTCTACTTAAAAGTAACAAAATAATATTACCAAAACACAATATCCGTTAAAAATGATCGAGACTGATCATAAACTACTAAAAAACTAGTATTTTATTCATGCAAGATTGAACGATTTCACATTATTCACGTTAATTAAGTAACATAAACGAACAGTCTCAGAGACGCAAACCAGTTGTTGCATTTACACAAATCAAAAGTCGCCTTTGTTAAAAAATTATAGAAACCAGTTATAGCACTTCAAAATAAATTTGTGAGGTATTTACAAATTCCCTGGAAATAATTCATTAAAATACCATTTTTAGTGTTCAAGACAGTACATAAAGTTGAATTAAAGTTAAAATTATCCACTTAGCTGTCCAATTAGCACCACTCAAATGCACGTACATGAAAAACACTATGTAAACAACCATTTACGTGTAATGTCTCGATATTGGGCCCTTTTCGGTTATACAAGCAATCCGATCTCTTCACTATTTAAAAAATTTGCTTTCTAGAAAGTGATTTTATTGTGTTATTTCAAATTATTGCATTTAACTAGATTATTCACAGGTGCCAATAGTAGCTGGTGTCTAAAACCAAAATTTTCTCGATTTGCACTTTACCAGCAGTGAGTAGTTATACATCTTTTGATTTCAAGCTAGTTAATGCAAGATATATCATCATTGCTTTACCTGTCATCACAAGATCCTTTTCCAAAACATGCTCCAATAATGCTGATAATAACTAAAACGGCTATTCTAACAAAAACATCCATTCGCAAACTTTCTATCATTTTTGCTCAAAAGGAAATAATAATTGACATGTATTTCCTTCCGTGCTCTATCATGTTATAATTTTAAGCATATTTTTAGTTCCATGAAAAATGACCTTTTTGACTTTGCACTATTTTTTTTTTGACAATAACATGCACGATTGCACAAAACAGATAAAAGTAATACCGTTTAACAAATAATTGCAAAACCGTTTCTATTCGTGGATAAGCAAACACTTTCTTAGTTCATTGGGACGTGTATTTGTGAGTATCTCGTTTATTTAGATGTGTCAATGATAAAAATATGACATACATGTATCAACAAAAGAATTGTTCGTTCAACACTTTATATATAGAATATACCAATGCCTCAGTTTCAGCATTATATATGATGCTGTCTATGTTTCATAGCAGTTAAGGCTTTTCCACGAACCTCTTCACAACAGTTACACTCTGGTTTTAGTTTTTTTTATTGCTTAACCTTGCCTTCGAGAATTTTTTACTTCCACTTGCCAGTGGAAAGCTACACATTTTGACCTCAATGTATACTCAGTACTTGAAACTGAAGACTATTGAACAACGATGGATCTTTTTCGTGCCAGCAGTAATTGCAACAAAGGACCTTGTTAATTCGGTATTATCTGAAGGACCGGACTCCACATCCCACAGTGGAATTTGAACCTGCGGCGGAAGGATCAAGTCTTTACTCTGCGACTCTCTAAAGCAGGTGTTCTAACCACTGCGCCACACAGGCAACTGTACACTCTTTGCATTTTCTGAAAAAGCAATTAACTCAACAACATCTTTTCTATTTTATAATCATTAAATGAATTTGTATATGCTGTAAACAAATTTATAAATGATTGAATGAAGATTATTTGGTCCATTTGAAATCGATCAACATTATTACACAATTGATTTTCTAGTTTTTCATGTTACAGCCAAATATAATGTATCTCTGTAAAGAAAATGATAAGTCGTATTTTAGAGCTGTTAGTAGAATATAATATCAAGTTGATTTCGTGGATGATATGCAGGATAACCTCATTGATCCCAAAATGCTTAAATTATAAAAGCCACAGCTTTTATACTTCAGAACAACATTTCTAGACCTTGGAGATTATCCTGTAACATCAATGAAAACACAATTTTTAATATATATTTCTAAGCCCCGTTGTTACACAAATGTACAAGAAAGCGTTCTTTCACGTTCCTTTTACTTTCATTGTTAGACGTGTTTTCATAGAACACAAAGCATATTTTCTTTATTTCACTTTTTTGGGCAAATTTTAGGATACGGTATAAGATACTGAAAAACAGGGTTATTGGTATTCATTACTAAATAATATGTCGCTTGAAGTCACTGACTTTCTGCAAGGGCCATATAGATTTCATTCTTCTTGCAAATTGGCGTCAGAATTTTTTTTATTTTGAACATGTATATGCGAAAACGGACATAAAAATGCAAGATAGATTGAGATCGAATGCCTAAAAGATTGTATTGATAATTAATTTGAAGTCCTCAATTGCATCTAAAATTCTAATTTAAAAAATGAAAAGTATAATTTCTTGTTGCTTTTATTATTAAGTGGGCCTTATACTATGTAAGAAACATCCTAGGTGTTCTCAATTTCTGATTATGAAAAAGAAATAATATATTTTTTTATTACAAAAAACGAAAGAAATGGATATATCCTTATTCAAAAACAAGGCTCTTACTGAGGTATGACTCCCTACCTAAATCTGAATAAAAAGGTTAGCATGTAAGTAAAGTTCCAGTATTGCAACAATAGTCAGTTATGACAACGTTGTTTATTTTACATTGGAAGAATGAAGCAACTACATTCACGTTGTGTTGTTGTTACAATGTTTGCGGTAGAATATCGGAGAAAGGAGTTGATTCTTGCTTTGCCTGTTCAATTCCGATGCGGGACGTAGAGACGGGTCATTCGGATAAAGCCATATAAACTGAGGTCCCGTATCGCAGTAGGTTCTGACACAAAAAATCCTCATTTCTCAATGACTATGAGTGCCTTTATTGTTCTCGATTTGTAGCTCTCAGTCGATATGTGGTAGGGTCTGCATATGAATGAAACATTCTGGAGAGAGACGTTAACCGAGAAACAAGTAAACGATTTCTCGAAAGAAACAGTTAGTGGGTTAAATTTATTGCCAAGAATTTCTTCTATAACAGTTCGAACTTGAAGTCTAAACTGAAACGTTTTATGACCCATTATGTCCCTGACATTGGAGGAATTTGTAACTTTCAAAAGTTACAAGCTACAAGAATTCAAGGGGTAAACTGACATAAGAGCTAAACTTAGAAGTCCTAAACGTTGAATCAGGTAATGTATGTGTAAAAACAATGTTCTTAAAATCGTTACTTTATGATATGGTGCCATCCACATAATTTTTCGTCAACATAGCATATCAGTATAACTACATGTATCTCAACATGTTAAATAGTTAATGATTTAAAAAAACGTTTATAATTAATATGATTATTATATTATATAATATATAATATAAGTCAGTTAAATATAATCTGTCTTCAACGTGTTCAAAAACACAAATTTCAATGTTTAAGGACAGACGATAAAAACTTTTGTCTAAAAAATTGGAAATAACATCTTGGGTCATGTTTTAATGAATAAAATGAATACGATATTCTCCGCATAGTTATTAATTTTGTATTCAAGGTTGCACAAAAATGGAATTTGGAGTGAAAAAAAATATTTGTATAGAATAATAAGGATGGTTTCAGACAGGTAGAGGTTTGAACATCACAGAAGGTTAACAATTTCTTTATATTCTAAAAATCTATCACATGCATCATTTGCAATGAAATTGGGTAAATAAATGTATACCAATCAGGCATAATTTTTTTTGTGTCATCTGTCCTTAATCCAAATTTTATAACATTGAAAAGCAGAGTGTTGTGTAAGCTATTTCTTTTACCGTTTTCTGTGTTTATGATGATAATTTTACACAAAATCTATTTCTTTTGGTTTTCTTTTTCAACAGTATTCTCAGATTTATGTTTATTCTCATTTTGTGTTGCAACTGAGAAAAATACCTAAATGTTCTTCATTGAAATAAGTTTGATCCGAACTTCATTAACTTCTCATTCATACATTATTTTTCATCTACCCCAGTGCAGGCAACTTATTGGTAACCATTTTTAAGCATTTCCGTATGATCACCTACTAATCTGGTGTGGAACGGGTATCAGCTTCAGGAGCAAATACATGTAGGTGCATGCAATTCCTTGTGCGATATTATTTTTTCACAAGAAAAAGAATCATTGTTGATAGAATACCAATTGACCTCTAAATGAATTTTGAAACTGCAAAACTGGAGCATATTTTTGAAAGGTTTACATTTAATGCATTGTAGCACCAAAATTCAAACAATAGAACAACTTAGAATATGTTCATAAGATTGTTTTCATATTAACATATACAAAGGGTGATCGAAAAGTTCGCAAACTAAATAAATAACTTCCATAAAAGAAACAATATTTTTGTTTTCAGTGTTGATTATATTTTTAAATTGATCCTCACTGATTTTATGTACATATGCCTTTCTTCTACTCATGTGCGAATCACGTGATATAGGCTCTCACGTGACCTGCTCCATATTGTTCTGTCACAACAGCTGTAGGTTTTTTTCTGAGTTTTATACTTCTTTCCATTCAAGTTAAGTCTTAAAACAAGAACAATTTATTTGTCTGAAATGATCAAATCTCGGCAACAGATTGGGTGGATAAGAATATCATTTCCCAAAAAAAGCATGTCGACCATTATCACCAAAGTCCTCTGTCTCGGGAGAGTCGTTTCTTCAATATGGATACAGAATTGGTGCCTCATTTTCATCATATCTTACATGATTAAAATCCAAACTTATATCTTAGGTATTTAATAATTATATTATTTTAAAAATATTTAACTATTTTTCAAAGTTTAAATTGGAGGTCTTTTATGGCAAATTGATTCAATAATAAAACATTTCTTTTCAAAGTTGCTTTCAAGGGACAGCAGAACATTTAACATTTTTAGGCATTTCCCATCCTTCAGTAAAACGATCAATACAAACATTGATTAGATTTCTTGAAAGTCTTTTGTCTTAATTAAAGATGTGTAAATTATTTTACGCTACTGCACATGGATACATCATGAATTTTACAAAACTTTCTTCAGCATATGTAATTTATAAAACTAGTGCGTGGCTATGTATGTACCAATTTTTATGCTAACTTAAAATGTGGTTTTGTACATATAGAAATATTTGTGCTAATTTTTAAAGCATTAGGTCAGAATTCATTGCGTACTTGAAAAATTTCTTTATTGTTATCTTCAGTAAGTTTCATGGTATTAACAAACAACTGTAGGAGTATTTTGTAGATATTTTGATGACATAAAAATACAAGCATGTATTGTCACTTACTTAAGTGTCAAGATATCTTTTTTCCCCTGGGCTTTATGGTAGATTTGTTCACGTATTCAATCCCAATCAATGATTTAAAATATAACCTTATTATTAAATATAAATCAATTTTATTCACGAGGAACTTCTTTTCTTTGATTACAAGACACTGTATGCTCGCAAAATTGTTATTCTCTCAATTACAAAATTGTACCAGAAAACGTTTTTGTCTCACTAATATTATAACATTAAGATATGGTATCTAAAGTTATAAATAAATCAAGGAATAAATCCACTATCCTAAATCGTAACGCATATTTGACGGCAATTTCCACGTATGTCGCCCAGCTCTACTTTTTGCAGCTATATTTTTCGTAAGCTTACTAAACTCTTCTTCCATCGGATCCATCCATTAATAAACCATTTTTACTATGTAGGAGGGTTGTCCCAAAATTTCGTACACTGGGGTCATATCTTTTAAAGAAATTAATGTATCTTTATAATTTTTTAGCGTGGAAAAAGCATACTCTTGGAAGATAAATTACGAAGTTTTATCATGTTAACTTGAAAACTTTTCGAGTTATAACATTTAAAGTGATATAGTTCTCTAACACCCGGAGCATTCTGCAACGTCAAAAAAATAAAAATGTCAATAGTTCAAATTTTTGGAACAAAATATTTCAATTACCAGAATCAAATTCTTAAATTAAAAGACACGGTTATAGTTATGAATGTAAAATATCTTAATTGCTATGATATGATTAAACATTAGGATATGTTAACAAATTATATGCATGTACAGGTATGAAATAGTAATAATTTCTACGGGCTTTCGTCTGTTTTTTTCTTATGGATATTCACAATAGAACTCTTGCCCAGTGTCTTTTATTTTAGTTACTCTTATTCACATATACATAGAGAAGCCGTTTTATTCATTTTAAATACTAAGGAAATGAAAAAGTTTCCTAGTCTACCAAACATATATGACTGGTACATTTCTGTAAGAATGAATTCAGGATCAAAACACTTGATCATAGTCCAGAGCGCCGCCTGGGCCAACGCAGCAGGCATTTTTAAAAAATTCGGACTTCAACCCCATGTATATAAAACGTTATTAAATTCATATTTATCAAAACAGAAACACCAAAATTTGAGGAAATATAGTTAATAAAACAGTTATGAGAATTTTAATTTCCAGTAAAAAAATATGGGGTAGTAGATACCTTTCCTTTATGGATGTTATTATATTTCTCATTTTATTTCCACATAACTTGAAATAAAGAAAAATGGCCGTCAATACAAATGTTGAAAGTCACAAAATTGCCTTGCATCGACCACCGATATATAACACCCTTTGATAACGGAATGATGATACATACAAAAATGGATGCCTTGACTGGTAACTATATATATATTTTTTTACCTAATTTCGCGGTAAATGTTGCAATTTTTTTTTTACGAATATAAAGAAATTGTAAACGTTCCGTGATGTTCAAAAGTCTACCCTTCTGAAACAATCCTTATTATTCTATACAAATATTTTTCACTTCAAATTCCATTTTTGTAAAACTTAAAATAAAAAAATCAAAAACTACGCGGTGAAACTTATTCATTTTATTCATTAAATAGTGACTTCAGTTGTTATTTTAAAAATATTTTCATCTGTCCTTAAGTATTGTGTCTATGTGATTTTTACAATGCAATATTATATAATTTAGCTGATGTTGAAATGATGAAATTATAAGTTCTAAAACATTTACCAAAAAAAAAAAAAAAAAAAAAAAAAAAACGAAAATAAAATGGTCAGGTAGTTTATAAAATATGTAATTGTCTGCGTTTTTCAGGGACAAGATTTGTGACTTACTGTAAACCAACTTTTATTCGCGACGACTTTATTTCGCGATTTACCAGGGATAAATAAGTTCGCGACGATTAATTTTCGCGATCAAGCCTTTTAGCATCTGTTTTTGATAGACAAATATACCATAAGGACCGGTTCGCGGCGAGAAATATTCGCGATGACGAGGCTCTCGCGAACTTCGCGAAAATTTCTCGCACGCGAATAAAAGTTGGTTGACAGTATTTAACATCAATGCTTGAGTATTGGTAGTTTTGTGAGGAAAACAATTTATAAATGTGTAAGAAATAAAAATAAAATGCCTTCATACATCTTACATGTACTTCATTTTTTCATATAATTTCTAAAGAAAGAACACACTTTCAGACATTTTAACATAAAGGTTTGATTTTTACTGGTAAGCAGGGGTTAAAGTCTTTAGTTCTTTAATCTGCCTCTTATCCTTTCACATGAATTTAAAGCTTTGTATTTTCTTTGTTTTCAAAATATCTTGTGTAGTTAGACGTTTACTTTCATCCATGTCTATGTTTCGGTAAGTGTTGGTATGATCAATGTAGCCTTTCTCCCATCTAGCAAGTTACGAATCTAGAAAACCGTATTTGCCATCACTTCATTACCAGGTTGCACTATATCTAAAAACTCACTGTGTTCAGCAATGTACCTATTTGACGAATTTCCTCCCAAAAGATTAGAAGCAAAGATAAAATTTTCAGAGGTTTCAGAGCATATTTAGTTTTACATGTGTTTTCTGTTAATAGGAACGAAATTGTCTTACCTGTAGGTGCAGAGGGCCTTTCAATAATTTCTGTTGTTTTTAATTATCTAAATATTTGTGTGTTATTTTAATCATTCTCATATAATATGAGGGTATAGGGGAGTGTAATGGTTGTGAACCTGTATCTGTTTGTTTAAATGTTAACCTATCGTTCCAATAGCAACTTCTTGTGCCTTACCGACAAGCGGAAAAACTTCGAATGCATTACCTAACGACATGGAACCCCCCCCCCCCCCCCCTTTTCACAAACTTTGATATAAATTCGGAAAGACCTCTTATCTCAAGATTATGGAGTTTAACGCTATTGAATATGAATATATTACCTAAAATTAACTTTAGAAAGACCTTTTAATTGCGTCTATCACATATTTTAATAAACAGGAAAATGTACAAAAGTTTTACATCCGTTGATGTCAATACATTCGAGGTTGTTTTTCCGACCTCTAAAGGAAAGACCCGAAACGTTGTAAAAACCTATCATTTCAGAGGAAGGAAAGAGGACTTATAAGCTCTTAAAAATTTCTAAATATACATACGTTTTACTTTTGATATTTAACTTGCCTCAAAATAGTTTCCTGTTCTCAATTACACAACACTTTCAGTGCCAAGCTTCAGGAAATTGTCAAAATGTTTTTGTTATTTTGGGGGAGAAATAGAAATATATCAGGAATGAGTAAATTATTTTAATTTTCGAAAATGCTTATATTTTTGTCCAATCATCTTGTTTGTCAATAACTCATCTTAGATACTTTAGAAATTGTTCATACTTAGAGCATATTTTTGCGCATCGAATCAGAGATGAAAAACCCGTACGCAGGCGATAATGGTACATTGTTGCATGAGTAAGACAAGTGAAGGATTGAAAAGTTTTTAAAAAGTCCTGACGTTTATCATAAAGTATCATCCTAGTAAAATACCCAATTATGAAACATGTATGTCAGACTTTGTGTTCTCTTAAATTTCCTGCTCACAGAGATATATAGAATATCACACTGCTGTTTTGATCTCTGCCCTGGTATCACCCCGGAGGGCGCGGGCCGAGACCATCCCAGGGCTGATACCAGGGACAAAATCAAAACAGTGATGTGATGTTGTTTATATCATATATTCAAGACCAAAGAAAAGAACAAATATTTAGATATTTTTCAATCAAAAAATTTATATTATTTTTTCATAAGAAAATTAGAGTTATCTTTCTTTATTTCGATGTTCCGAATAATCATATATAGAGATCGAATGATTTACTTGGTCTAATCATTAAAAAGAATAGCCCAAAACGTCCATTTTTTCGAAACATGATTTGTTGCTGTCCTAGAAGTAGACAAGAGTTACCTCTCTTACGCCACAAGTGCTATCATTTGGTGCACTTTTTAAAAACAATTTTCTCAAAATTCTAATATAGATAGATATTTTCTAAAGATTCTGGTTAAATTTTTTGATATATAATGTTAATGTAAATACTTAAATATGAGTTTTACTATTAATTCACACAAATTAAACTGAAAAATGATTTGAAATTTGAGGGCGAGACAGCTCCTTGACGAATTGCGGAGACAGAGATATCTCAGCCCTGAGGGCGAGACAGCCCTACCTCCGAAGCACTGTATTGTTTAGTCCAAAACTCCTGTATCAGGGCTGATACACTACTAGGTATATGATATATATCTTGTCGAAAAAGAATAGAAACAACAGCAGGTGTTTTCTTTTTGTCATGAATAAAACTTCATATCTGCTAATAACAAGGTGCATTTTGGTATCCATGGAAATACCAACAAAATGGTTGAAAACCACAAAGGTATTGCAAATCAGAAACCCCAGCATCATTTTGATATCAACGTCAGAATGCTTGTGTGTTCAATCAGAATAATTTAACAAAATAATTTTGCAAATGACCAATTACAAGTGAGATAAGTAGATTTACGAGTACCATTTTTATTGAACAAGCAGTTTTATTAATAACATTGAAAGAAAGCTATAGTCTGTTGAATGAATATCTCTCTAAATATGTAGCATTTAAAGTGTTTTAGATTGTCAAATTTCAACTAGAGACATTTGTTCAGAAAATTTATATTCATTTTTGTATCTAATGATGATGATGACGAGAAACAACATACAGATAAATCCGTTGTAATTTATTTCTAATAATTCAAATTGAGTTCGATGAAGGTTAAATTGTGTCCACTCCACAGGCAGAAAGATATATCCTGGGCTTCCAGAGTTGCCCCTTATTTTCAAACAAATAAAAAAAAAACACACAGTTGAATGCGAGTATTTAAACAATAAGCGGCATTTAAAATATAAATAATGATTTTATTGTTTACTTAGTTCGAGGCATTTATTCATGCACATCGTGTTTAAGTACATGTGTTTGTTCTTTTTATATTTTTCGTTCAGTTCTTACTTTTTGTAATTGATTTTAAAAATTATTTATGCAAGGATTAATAAGACAATCACATTTATTATATTTTTAAGAAAAAATGTATTACTAAAAGCAAAAATTGTATTGAATATTATGAAGCGTTATTATATTTGTAAATATATTTGAAGATGATGTCCATCACTTGACACTGAGTTTTCTGCAATGCTATAAATCAGAAACTTGAAATAGAATATTTAATCTAAATCAGAAGGCAATAAATAAAGACTGAAAAAAAATACTTATCATACTTTGTATCATAACCTTCATTTGGATATTTGAAATCTACATAAAAAGTGGTGTTGTAATGAAATAAAATAAATAATTAAACATTGGTGTTGTTTGCCTATTTAATAAGAATAAACTAACTAGAACCCTATTTACCGTTTCGGTATCTTGAATATTATTTCTAGAGAATACAAGAGCTTCCATCAAACAGTCAGAGCTACGGTGCGGGGAACTAATCTTGGTACAGTATCGATGCTGGTTTAAATGTTTTCTTTGCTGCTGATTTAATGCTAGATTTCCTGTCATTTTTTCCTCATCAAAGTCTTCTGGCTTCGTGAATTCCTTTAAGGTTAATATTATACTTTTAGCACCAAACTTTATTCTATATAATACGTTTGTTTTGTAATAAAAATGCACAGTATTGCATGCAAGTTAAATGTAAATTGTTTCTATTCTTCTATCAGTTTGTTTTACTCGATTTCCTATCTTGTATTGGCAGCATAGTCGGTGAATAAGAAGACAACCCAGTGTTTAGATGATTTTTAGATGGTAGGGGTATTATCAGTAAAATGCTATTTAAGGTCAGACGAAACGTTCCTCAATTGTTTTGTATATCTTTGTAATATATGAAAAATATTCAAAATTTTAATTACATTCTGCTTTCTAAACCAGTTTCTAAACGTCAAAAATCCAGACATTTAAACATATCAAATTAGAAAATTATTTTTCTTCCCCAAAGGATTAATAAGAAATGCCTAGTAAGGTACCTCAATTTTTTGTGAGTAAACATGTTTAAGTATTAAAACTTCAATTTCAAACTCTTAGAAAATTTGATCTGTTATTAAGGAACGTCTCGTCTGTCCTTAAGAACTACAAAGTCAAGAAATGCTTAAGAATGATTTGGCCTGATAGGTGTGGGTGAG
The DNA here is from genome assembly GCA_003671525.1 of Saccostrea glomerata. NCBI lineage: Eukaryota > Metazoa > Mollusca > Bivalvia > Ostreida > Ostreidae > Saccostrea > Saccostrea glomerata. Next base: position 4,242 of record PRKT01001644.1, on the reverse strand, counting down.
TGTATATGTTCTGATAATGGTCGTTTTTAAAGACGGAACGGTTTTTGAAAAAAGATATTAATTAAATTTTCATTAACAATGTTGTTTTGAAATTTAAGGGCTAGATTTTAATTACAGTAAAATATGGTTATAACAATATCAATAAGAAGTATGAAATTACATTGCTGTATCCATTATACGTTATATCCGTATAAGGAATTCTTTAAACTATATAGCTGGAAATCTAAGATAACTTTGCTAGATCCGTGATTTGGTAATATCTGTGTTTGTACTGAGCGATTTTTTACTGTAATACTGATTTTTTTTCAATATTGTATGAACAATTTGGAATTTGAAAAAAATACCCTTATATCGCATTTTTGGTATTAGACTAAGAATACTTAAAAACATAGAGAACAAAACAAGTCTTAATTAATCGAGTAGGTATTAGGCGACAACTGTAGCAGCAGTCTTATATTGAGCAAGATTCCATAATCATTTTTCGCATGGTCGCGCACAGACAACTAATGAAGTCGTACATTTTGAACAGTAAAGTAATGTTAAATACGTACCTTCATAACTTGAGTTGTCGAGAAATAAGACATTGAGAAGTTGTAAAAGGACTATCCATATCCTGTCAATTTGTGTTCATGTCTTACTTTAATATTTTATTAAAATTAGGGATTTTATAAGAGTTCTTTCTCACTCCTAACCTAGGCATGCCAGAGCTTCGACATTTAATAATATCATTGGAAATTTTCATGGTCATTTGATTTTGGCATGACAGCGGAGCCTCTGAGTACATGTATAAATTAAGGTACATATCAAGAATGAAAAAGGATATTTAACAAAGAAGGATTTAATTAATGTAACCCAGGTCGTGTATTTAATGACATCTTAATGATAATAAATTTTGTAACTATATTTCTGTCTTTTCACTAAATTTACTTTTTTAAAAAAGTGTTGGCGTTGAATGTTTGCATAATTGTAGATATGTCTAATGAAGATTTTATTTATACTACTGACCATCCTAAAACGAAACCAGTGTCTGTATTTTCATAAAAAGAAGGAAATTGAATCAATATCAACGTTTTCTGTACAGAGTTTGAATAATTTTTTTTTCAGGTTTCTTTGAGTAAATCGATGAAATTTGCTTATTTGGCCAAACATTACCTGTATTTCTAAAGGAAAAAGAGTCTGACAATAACCAAATCACATATTCATGATTTTACTATACTTGCCTTGTTTCAAACAACCGTGTGCAAAATGACAACTTTTGTTACCACATCTGCATTCTTCTGAGCATTTCATTCCATAATATGGAAATTCACACTTTCTTTCGCAGTTAAATCCAATATACCCCGCAATACAATCTATGAAAAGAAAAATTGAGAATGTTTTTACCATGTGTTATTTGCTGTCAATCATCAAGGACCATATCAGCCCAAGAGCTTATGGCGCAAGAGCTGATAATTGGCTGGGATGTTAATAGGATATACGATACGGATTTAGGTACGTTGAATTCCGTTGTGATTCTGCTTAATTATTGAAAATGATTGTGAGTTAACGCAGTCATTAAAGAACGTTTTGTTGAGATATGATTTTTTTCTTTTGCTGATTAGTTAAAAAATTCTAATAGTAAAGGATCTTTTTTTTGTGTCAGCACCTACTGCGATACTGGAGCATTGTTTAGACGGAATAATTTGAAAGACCGCAATGATGTCCATCAGAGGGATTCGATTAAGCGATATAAGGATCAAATCCCCAATCTAGAGCAGACTCTCTCACAACTGCGCTGCATGGATAGCAACCTGTTTGTTCACGATAGAACTCTTAAACGCATTGTGTATTTCATATATATACCAAGAGTTTAAAACTACTTGTTCATGTTGTTGTCAAAAGAAAATAATTTGAGCCAAATCGTTATAAAATGTGGTTTCTAGCGTACTTTTTCTCATGGACTTGTTAAAATGCTTTATCGGATTGGTCAGATGCATTAACAGTACATGTATGTTAATCCGAGATTTACAGCACGAGACTGTTATCCATTATACTTTCATATCTGGAAATCGCCGAGACCCGTAAAATACATCCTAATAATGATATCATTGATGAACGTCTTACCTGTACATTTTTGCAAACTACTATTCCAGGAGGTTCCGGAACAGCACCCGTCATCCCTGTTCAAAGATTTTTTTCGTAGAAAAAGTTTTTTTTTTATTAAACAGAATATTTCAAAAACCATTTCATTTTTTTTTATTTTATAAAAAATTCTCATAACATTTTATACATGTATATGTCGTAAAATTGCTTGTGGTAGAATCATGTTTAGAAATACTTTATAAAACAGTCTAATTTTTTTCTATTATCATTTTTTAAAATAAAGTAAATAAATAAAAAAAGTTCGTACCTCTCATCAACACAAGGCCCTTTTTGACAGAGAGATAAGGAGCTGAAACAGAAGACTGACGCGATTAGAAGAAAAGTCATCACTTCGAATGAAAAATGTACACAGAATTCTAACTTAGATTTATTTAGGAGGAAGGATGTCAAACAAATATTATTTTCCTGAAATGCAATTTAATTATCTCAGAGTATGTATTGGTAAAAATGTTCAAAATTTATCAGAAAATGATTTGAACGGTATGTTTCTGAAGTAATTTTAGAAGAGAACAACAACAGTATTTAAATGACATTGCACATTCATAATGGAGAACGATATCAACACACAACAAATTAGTGTAAAATTCTGTGCCAAGGGGTGTGCAATGGATTGAATGATAATTTTCAAATTTTCATATTCAAATAATCCTCTCAAATTTTGTATTATAAATAAAAAGAATAAGAACTGTAATACAAAATTTCACAGAAATGTGGGTATATATGTAAAAGAAGCATTTAAGAATTTAAATCATTACTCGGTATGGAGCGAGAGCCACCACTAAATAAGGTCTTTTTTGACTCTGAAAATTTCTGAAAATATTAACTTTTTAGTTTTGTTTGACAATGCAGAATTTGTCACTTGGACTCTTGCTGACAATATTTATTAATTATGATATTATTTTCTCTCAAGTAAATACATTACTGGCGTGATGATGAATGTTGACGGTTATTGAAAGCAAAATGCGAACTGAGCGCAAGCGCATGCGCAATACAAACGGTTAATGAATAGGAGTTGCAAGGAGTATGTTTCGTTTTAGTTTGTGCATTCTATATTGTATTGTTCTCTATATATGTCAAGGTATAAAACTTGTTAATTTTTGGTTGAATATACTAGGATATCTAAAATATTACAAAATGAAAAAATTAAAAGGATACCACATTTTTGATAAAAGTATAGATGGTTACTTGTGCATTCATTTTAATTTTCTACCACTGTATTATTTGCATATGTTGTTTATCAAATTAAACTTTTTAGTCTCAGAAAATTATTTACTGTAAAACACATTAGATGTAATGAAATATAGAAAGAGTGAAGATTTGCATTCTGATTGATGACACATTTCGGATTTCCGATATAGCAAAGCAAAGACTTTGCCATTATCAATATAACCAATTTGGAATACGTCACTTTGTGAGATCAGTGTACGCAGTAAATTTTTAGGTTTAGATAATAAAGATTGTCATTCATTGCAACTTTTTCGATTTTATTCACATTATTATCTATAAAGGAATTCATATGCAGTATTTCTAATGTCTAATAACTAAATTTTATTTCACGGCCAAAATTGTAAAGAAATCATAGTATTTTTAAAAAAAGATATGAAAATATTAAATCTGAAAAGTCTATTTTCAAACAAAATTTGACCAAAAAAGAGCGAACATATGGTTTATATATGTTTGAAAACTGTAAACAGTAAGGCATTACTAGCATGATATTTCAAAGCTTTAAAATTTCTTGAAGTTATTAATGAAAATTAATGAGTCAAGAAATGTTTAAATCAAATCTTAGGAATTAGGTCTGTGCAAACGCTTTCACTCAGCCTTGTCTTCGACACGTCACATTACCTTTGATTCCCATCATAATTGAACATAATGATGTCACAGTTCAAATGACCTTAACGTGTGCTAAAATAGTTACCTTTCTTACATACCAGAAAGGACTTGACTGTGCATGTTAAAGACCCTCTAATTCTTTATTTTAATATTCCCCCAATGTGTTCATTTTCTTTTTCGCCCTATAATTATAATCTTGCTGGACACGTTATTACGGGTGACGTAAATACGAGTATACGTATAGTTAATAATGAAGACCTTAGATCA
>PRKT01001643.1:27792-61716 GCA_003671525.1 Saccostrea glomerata | reverse complement strand
AACAAGCAAAAACAAAGGGGACTCAAATAAAGAGTATTACACATCTAAGTCAAAATAAACAATCTGACCCCAGCACCATATCGACGTAGTTACATGATGTACTTAAGGAAAAGGGGGTCAACCAGACTAGAATACGAAATCAAACCCTGTAATCTTTCACAAAATACAATATTTAAGTCCTGTATTTCAAGTTCATCCTTATAACGTCAAAAGAGTAACAAAAACATTAAAAAATTATCTAAACTGCTGCCTGCTATATAAAAAAGGTGGGTAAAACAAAAAAACAAACAGATACAATGCAATCATAGATTGAATCTACCCTGAAAGTCATCTCAATCCATGTTGACTCCATGTTTTTTAATCCATAAATTGATTAACATTTAAATAAAAATCCCTTAAATTTCATATCTTTCGGTTTATATTTTTAAACCATATGATGGCTGTTTCTCTTTCTTTATAAAATAAGGTGGTTGATTCTTTTTCAATAACTATTTCACAAAGTTTTCCTTATGATTTTTAAGAAGACATAGGGAATAAGTAAATATACAAAAAGAAATTGATTCTAGTTAACAAATACACAAACAGACAAAAAGATGGGGGTAAAAAGAAAAAAAAAACAAAAACAAAACAAAACAAAAAAGTGCTGTCTTTAGACATTAAAACGATTCTCTCCGATAGATTTTAGGTAGTTTTCTACAAAATTGTAGATGTATTCCAGTTGTGCCTAAAACAGATAGAAAATAAATGTATGAAGATTACTGTAAAAAGAATCTTCAAGTTTATTGGCTGTATCTGAATTATAGGGGCCTACAAAGCTTTTAAAGTTTACAAATCAATTGGATTGATTGATTGATTTTATATTGTTTAACGCCGAGTCGGCAATTTTTCAGCCATATTTCGGCGGTAAATCAATTGAAAAAAGCAGACAAAAATACTTACACGAAAATCACGGCGGCAATAAAAAAATAAAAGAGAACGATATATTTGGGGAAAAAAAGATTTCAGTACCATTATATTTATAATTTATATACAATACGAAAAATAGCCATTTAATTTTCATATTGTTCCCCGTATAACATAGATTAATATATATTTTAGTATCTGCTCTACTATACATGTACTTGTCTACATAAATGCTAAATCAAAGCATGTAAAACAACAGGTTCTTACCAAACACGGAACAATTTGAATTCGTCGGTGACGCATGTTAACTACCGTCTGCAGAATATCAACTGTACCAAACAGCTGTATTTGTTCAACAAGATTAGCCAAAACACAAAACATCCCGCTCTGTTTGGCGCCATTCCTTAAAAAAAATACAATAAAAGTAATTCCATATCAGGAAAAGAACAACTAAACGAAATATTCAAACTATGCCTTGAAAATGCGTTGTTGCAAATACAGGATTAAAAATTTTATAATTATAATAATTATAGTTTTTAAACACTTAATCTGCTTTTTATTTATCAGGATGGATGTACAAATGTCCTTTTTTCTATATTCTACATTTTGTCAAATGCATACATTAGAGGAAGTGTTAAATGTTTATGAACAATTTCTAAAACGAGTTAAATTATTGACAAGCAAGTTGATGAAACAAGAATATCAGCAGACTCGTTTTAAGTCATCATTTCGTAAGTTCAAAAATCTCCATGGCACCCGATCCCACCTCTGATGTTTTGGAGGTCCGTATTTGCTCTGCTCCTATTTTGTATTGTTTTATGTACTTTGATATTTGTTCGTTATCTCGATATCCTTCCTATTATTCTACAAGAATGTTAACATTTTAAGAATTAACTCATATTTAAAAGAAACCCCGTGACTGAGTAGCTGACACGTCACGTTTAATTACATACATGCAGTGAACCAGAACGGGATGTCCGCTATGTTCTTTTCGGAGATTTAACACAGATTCTATCAGGTCTATCATTGGTTGATGATGTTCAGGAACGAGACGATTTTGTTTCCAGAAATGACCACGAAACACATTTATAAATCGTGCATCTTCTTTCTAAAATGTATGTTGCATTTACAATAATCTTTACAAAAAGAGAACGTTTAAATTTATTAAAATTCATGACAAATTATTAATGGCAATAAATTAGTATAAAAGCTTTAAAGCTCTTAAATAATTTTTATATACCTGTTTGTCATAAAATTTCAGGTTTAAAACATCAGTGTCACCTAATTCGGAATGATCATGTAGAAATAATTCAAACGAGTCACAGAGAATTGGTCCTTCCTTATTAGGTAAATAAACTCCTACAGTCTAGAAATGGAAAAAAATATATGTAAGAAAATTGTTCTAATAGAAAGTATCAACATGTTCTTTTTACAGAAAATGTCATTCCTGGTCTGAAGCTTACAGTTACCTCTTCTTGATCATGTTCAAACATTACAATACTTAAGACTTCATGATCCGCCACTAAGGAGAGGAAATCTCCCACCGTATTCGGCAAAGGAGTTTGTGTCAGGATATAACCAAAAGGACGCTGGGCATCCTACAACGTCAGTAAAGGTGTTTATTAGCAATTACTTACTTTTACACTCATTATATACTTAGTATTAATATTTTCTGCATAAGTGAACTTAAACCCTCTTTTGTTAGGAATATATTTTAAGAAAAACATTTATAATACAGTTTAGGTAAGGCAATTTGATTGTATATATGTATTAAATAGTAAGGTTTTATTTTATTTTCATTCTTTTCTGATCTAAATACTATGATGCGTCAGACCGGTAGCTGGATAGCATTGATGTAGTCGCTCTCTCCTCTGCTTAAATATAATCTGTAATTGTCGTCTGAAAATATAAAGAAAAGTCAGACTGCAAATATCCTCTAAACTGAAAATCTTAATTTGTTTTGGGTAGCAATAAATTATTCTATTCATAATACATCAAATGTATTTCTATGAGAATATTCATCCCAGAAAAAAAGAGACAAAGAAGAGTTATTTCCATATAGTGTATAATTATGTTGATAAAATTAAAGGACAAAAAGACTAGAGTCGCCACAGAAACAGATTTTGTATTAAAAATGACTCAGTTGATGAGTGTGGCTAATGAGCATCTTGTATTATATCAAAATCATATATACGGATACCTCTTTTTGAATAAACGATATACCTGGTAAAACATTATTATGCCTATTCTTTGATAGGTTGTTCACCGCTTTTGCATTTTCGTACCGCTTCTCGTCAAACGTAGGGGTAAGTTTTTCGATCAACTGAAAAAATTAAACAACTTGTAAATTACAACAGTTGATAATTAAATGTAAGAAAAACAATCATTGTGAAATATAAATGTGTTGCTTTTCATTAGAACTAATGATTAAATAAACATTTTTAATGTAATTAAACTTAAGAAAAATAAAATATTAGAATTTTAAAATGTTAGAATTTTAATTTGAAACTAATTGTGTTCTCCATTTGAAAGCCGATTTATATATATTCCCATTGTAACAGAACTTATTCAAAATCTTTTACATGAGAAGAAAATATTTGCTATGGCTTTCTACTAGATATTCGGATTATATTGACGACCTTTTTCAATCAACACTTATAGTTATACTTACTTTCACTTTTTTTAGTGAAAAGTCAGTCACTTCTGTTTCATGTTTGACTGTTAAACTGATTACAGATTTTTAGTGCGACATAAGAATTAAATTGTAAGACAATCTAAATGACTTCAGTTTCTATCGCGCCATCTTTTCTTATATTGGCAGTATTATTTCTCTACCACCTGCATATGGTGCTTAGCTCTACCAACTTATAGATAATCAAGCAAGCTCCGAGTATGATTGTGCTTTAAAGAGTTAAAGGGGAAGGTTACTCAAATATAAGTGGATGTAACAAGGTTTTCTACGATCTCAATTAAAATCAGTATTGGATCAACGAAACTTGCTTTCTTATTTTTCTTAGGTTTATGGATTATACATGTAGAAATTGTCTTATAGTAGCTGATCATAAATGGTTTACCATGACCTTAAGCCAAAATCATTTAAAATAGGCCTTTTTACAAAAATTAGAAATGTTAAACAAATTACGGGTCGAAAACTTTGAAATGAAGGAAAATTACGTACTCGTAATTGTCTTTGATAATGGTAACCACAAGAAGGTCAATTGCTGATATATGAAGGATTACCTGGAATTCCTCTTCAATGTGTTGTTTTCCAGTTCCTGGATTGACCGACTTAAGTTGACTGAAGTAGTTTCTAAATTCGTCTTTCAGTAGAGCACTCTGACGTCCAGTAAGTTCTTTTGTGATGACGTCATATAAATAAATATACTGCTCCTAAAATAGCATTGAGTGCAAATATCTTTTGAAAAAAAAACCCCGTAAAGTTACAATAATCTGCGAAACAAAATCACACTTGAAATAAGAGTACCAAAAAGAATATAGCACAGTACATTATATACAATGCTGTTATAACATTCCAATCTTAGGAGTTTGCGGAAAGTCTTTGGGTAGAAGAATATTTTTCATGAATTTCATGCAATTTGCAATGATCTGCTAAAGAAAATCACATTTGAAATAAGAATGCCAAAAAGAATATAGAACAGCACATACCATGCTGTTATAACATTTCAATCATAGGAGTTTGTGGAAAGTCTTTGGTTAGAAGAATATGTTTCATGAACTTCATGCAATTTGACTAAAATAAAATACATTCAATGCCAATATTGATTTTTATGAGAGGAATAGAAAATAAATTTATACATGTTACAATCTTGTTTACAGTATATTAACAAAGAAAAGATTATTTTCAACGTTAATTAGAACTTTTTATACTTTTAGAGAAAAAGAAGTTTTTAATTCATTTTGTATATAAAGAATCAAGTTATATGCGTCAGGCTAATTTTTATGATGACCGTTGAATAAAGAGGGGTTTAGTATGGGTATTTCAGTAAATTCATCGAACCACTGTTTGTATGGCGTGTGCTCTCTGGTGTCTGATCCTGGACACACAGCTGACCACATCCACACTACCGTCCCGCTGTCCCTGTTTTATCAGGTAGTCTATAGCTATAAAGCTACCCGTCCGACCAATCCCTGCACTGAAAAGATTGATATGTCAAACGTTATAACCGATCTAACTAATTCATAAATAACAAGTTTAGTTTGTTTGTTCATTTAATTTAACAATCATTCTGAGGGTAGTTGCATGTTCGATACGTACATGTCCTCTACCGGGATACCCTTTTCTCTTTAGGGTGTAATTTTATTAGACCCTGTGTATGAAAAAGTGCCACCAAAACATTGACAATGCGGTTATTACTTGTATGAATGAAATGTCTTGGAATTAATTCGAGCTGCCTTTCAAAAAAAAGATGACGTTTTTGAATGCCATCAAAAACACACATCATCATAACACACATTTAACACACAATTAATTTTGTAACACACATGCATACTTTGATCACGACAGATCATTTTACGTGGTTAAAATAATTTTATACCCCCCAAAAATCAAACTTGATCCAACGTTTGTCATTATAAAGCTATCCAGTAAGTTTCAAATCATGACAATCTCATTTGGAACTGTTACATTAATTTAGTGCATCACGAAGCCTTAAGTGAGCCTAATATAATAAAAAAATCAAAAATGCTATAATTCTATCGAAAATCAATGAAGCAGAACAAAATACACTTGATCTATAACTAGTCAAGGTAAAATTCTATACTAAAAATCGGCTCAATCTTTGCGAGCTTTTAGAAAAAATGTGCAGAAAATCTGAAAATTAAAGAAGGTTGATATTTCCTAAAAAATCAATGAAGTGAAACGAAGAGCAAAGTCGATCTGTAACTCATCAAGAAACACTCAAATACCAAAAACTCAGCTCAATATCCGCAAGCGTTTAGAAAAAAAGTACGGAAAAACCGAGTGGGACAGACAGAGAGAGGGACAGACTGACGGACAGAATCGGTGGAAACCTATAGTCTCCTCCGGTTTCACCTGTAGGGGACTAATAAGAATGCACTGACTTAACGAGGCCGGGTCTGATTAGAGTGCACTTGACTTTGCGCATATTTTTTTTTAATTTCATGTAGTCATTTGTGCGACAGCACTCCTTTGCCAAATAATTAGATTTTAATTCAAAAGTAACAATATTTGAAACCACTACTGGTCTGAAAATGTTATTTTTACGACTACAATTAGGAAAAACGCTGAAATGGCTCTAACGACGTCAACATTTTCCCGATTTTGTAAGCAATCCATGACTCTGAAAAATGACGCACGATTCGCTTGAATGTACATGTTAATTAAACTTCAAGACGTCAATAAATATTATACTAAAAACTGATGACAAAACATCCAAAGAAACATACTAGCAATAAAACATTGCTCTTTTATCGAAAAAATCATATGCGCCGATAATTTATCTGCATTAATATGTATCTGTACCATAATATGGCAGTTTTAGAGGCATTCGCTTTGAAAGAATAAACTTAAAATATTTGGTCAACTTTTTCCAAATTTTACAGTTTGGTGAGTTTTTACAATAACTTTCGTCCACTTGAATGGAAAAGAAATCTCTAGGGCAGAAAAACAAAAATATGTGAAAAATGTGGCGCTTTTCCATCACATCCTCACAGGGTCCTATAGTAAAATTTGAAAACTTTTGAGATGGCCCCTTGATTCGATTTTTTAATATTATAATAATAAATTTATCAGTAAAAATTAACTATCAACAAATTATCAAAATCGCTAGGGCAGAAATAATTAGACTCGTCCTCATGAAACATACTTTAATTTTTAAATAGATTCTAGAAATAAAAGGACATTCATCAAGGTCAATCAAAAACATACTCCCATATTGTTTTTGTCTTACTAAACAATTATATTTAAAAATTCAGTTATTGCAAGGTGTAACCTAAAGTTAGAAATGCTTTCATATATCCACCGGCAAGATCGAGGTAATGTCTCCATTCAAGAGAGGGTCGTTAAACAACAATCGATCAAAACAAAAACAAAAACATATAGTTCAATAAAAGGGTAAACAAAAGTTTAGGATATTAGGTCGACAAATACTAGTTTAATAATCCCATTAGATCAACTATTATCAAATACAAGTTAAAAAATCCAAGACGCATTAATAAAAAAATCAAAATTACATTCGGTTTCCTTTTATAATGTTCTATCAAGGATTGCTAGTATCACCATTCTGATTACTTTTTGTTAAAATTTGTAAAATAAAGAATGTAAATTTGTTTCAAAACAGATCATAGATATTTGGAGAGATAGTTGATATAATTCAACATAAGGTGTGTGTAACATTTTAAAAAATACATAAATCTATCTTTATTTTTTTAGATTCTTAATTAAGTTGGTTGATTTGGCAATTCTGAGTGGATATATTTTTTTCATATATGATTCATACCATACCAAATGTCCAAAATCTTTTTTTAAAAATTTATTACCTCAACAAATTTCAAATTTCCTGGTTTTATTTTAAGAATTATTATAAACCGACTATTTTTGTCAATTGTGCTATGCTGTGCTGTCGTCGATGAGAATGTTTATGTGACAAATTAATTATCGTTACCATCACGTGTAAGTGACTCCCTGTTAAAGGAAGTCTAACCAAAATATAAACCTCTCTGATGGTACAGATAAAACAGTGTATAATACTAATCTCTTGTTAACAGGAAAGTGCTTCAAGTGTGTCAGGTTGTTTATCATCAAAAACACATATTCTGTTGTCCTCACTCAGTTGATAAGAAGTTTAGAAAATTTTGCTTCCTTTTTAAGGGAACAGTAATGAAGTGTGGAGATTATAAATATCATCTTTCTCCTTCAAATAATTCCATTATATAAAGTATCATATCTAAATTAAAATTTTGACTCTACGAGTTTTTCTCTAATACATTAGCTATATTCCTGGGTTCGCTTTACAAATGCATTTAAAGGTTCTATAAGCAACGTAGTTTGACCTTAATTGTGCTCTTCCGCGGATTTGAAGAGTTCCACTTAACGAAGGACCTGTGTGCAATACATTTAATGTCTATATATGGGTTTCTACACCTCTTCTAAAACAAATTTTAATGGGTAGAAAATCTGGAATTTATGTTTCGTTTCTTTTATTCAGAACTGTGATATGGTATTGATGTTAAATAATTAAATATATTTATAATCAACTAATTTTTTTTTTTTGCAGTTTACATTTTATATTCTTCTTTGTCTTATGCAAATATTTCATAATTTGATATCTGTTCAAATCCCCTGGTAACGCATGCTGACTTTTTGTCTAAGAACATGTAATGAACTAATGATACAATAAATTTAAATTTAGAATATCTATAAAAATATCAGTAGGTAAGGTACCTTGCGTATGCATAGGTGAAATCTATGGAGAAAACGAACAATATTCAAGCTCAAATGTCATTTACCTATAAAAATCAGGGACAAAAGCAAGCACGGACCTCTAAAATATCTTAGGTGGGATCAGATGCTATAGAGGAGTGAGCATCGCCTTCCGCCAGGTCACGCCCGCCGGGGAAATAACAGGAAAATCCTTCTTCGACATTTCAGTGTGTAAATAATATGAAAAACAACAGTCCACATTGGACTAAATTACGGATTTCTTTATGATATAAATTTTATATTTCTTTTTATAAAGAGATATTCATGTCGTGCCTCTATAGTTGTATAGTTGTATATTTAGTAATTTCAATGGCCTTCTCCTTCATTTGTGAATATGAAGATGGCTCTGACATATGTTTACGTGGTGGCTTTAACTTTCCTTCAATCAACTACCCTTATTTATGTAGCAATGCACCATTATTTCCTGCATATGGAAAAATATTTTTACTTTGTACCGATGCTCAAATGCATGTTCTTCGTATGAACAAATTAAAAAAAAGGTAATGAAAAAAGTTTTATGAATGAAAGATCATTGTCGTTTAAAGTCAATTTTTCGCACTAGCAATTACATTTCATCATTGAGTCAAATGTTTCATACAAATTGCTAAACAATTAAAGTCGCACTGTCGACGGATTTTTATCGTTTACACAATCATAACAAGCAGGATACAGTGGGTATGACCGACGATAGAGGATGTTTACTCCTCCACGGAAACTGATCCTACCTCTGCTACACCTCTGCAACATAACCTTGAAAACGAGACTGATTTACTTACCTACAGTGTACCACAAGTGGTCCTGATATATCTTTCTTACTAACTATCCTGTGTCTAAACTCTAAAATTGAATTGACATCTCTTGGAACACCTTTATCTGGCCAGGCGGTAAAGTGAAATTGCTCTATTGTTCTTTCTTCCCCTTCCTGTCAAGATATGATGTTAAATATAGTATTATTGTAGTCATCTAAAATTGTTTTTACAGCTTATATTTTATATGCTTTGTTTTAATATAAAAAACATTTCTCCTAAAATTCTTTTGTCTATCAATATCATAAATAAACTAACCTTAACAAGCTTGAATCGACGAACTGTAAACAACGTTGAAAATTCCTCTGCGTCCGTCCTTACGTGTACATCTCCATACATTATTTCAGATTTCGGCCAGTACTTTTTACACTTCATCTGATTTGAGAAATGTTTTTAAAAAAGCTAACCAAAAATGTAGCTGTATATAATTAAAATATATCGCCACTGGATGTTGAAATCAAGATATACTTACAATTTTGTTTTCTTCCAAGTTTGTTAAGATAACGATTGTGTTGGCGCTTAATTGCCAAATCATTCGCCAAAAATCATTTATCGTATCGTTGGTAAATGGACCTTAACAAAGGATAACAAATATGTTTTTACATATCAAATGTGTATAAAACAAAAATCAAAGTCCTATTGTTCTTTTAAATGTAATTTTATACTTACAAAGATATATATTAGTAACTAACCTTGGGCTGCTATATATTCTCGAGGTTTTTCGAGTCCCTGAAAATATATATCCAAATACAAGAATTAATATAATGTCTGTTATATAATCATATATGCGTTTTATGTATGAAATTAGACGCTAATACTATTAAGATCGGATACAGATTCAAAACAAATATATGAACAGATACAATTTAGCTAAAAATCAATAAATTAACGAATTGAATGAATAATAAAAACATTACTTACATTCACATAGGAGGCATTGATATAATCTCCTGTATTGCTTTCGTTTTCGACATTAAGAACGACTCTCGTTGTGTCATCTGTTAAAACAGTGATTTATATTTAAATATATAGCAAACTCATTTAACGTATTAACTGAACCAGATTGATTACGTTATAAAAGACTTACAGGGATAAATATGCTTGTATCTGTTTAGCTTTTTGTATACTGCTTTCTTTGCTATTCTACATTCCAGCAAAAGTCCTTCAGGAATTTCCTACATAAATGAGATTGACCAGGAATTAAATATGAACGCTTCTTTTTTATGAAATGCTTAATGCTTTCGCAAAGAAAGAGAAATTATACCTGGAATTCTTTTTTTAGATAATCGTTCGCTTTATTCTTAAGTGTAAATTCCCAAAGAGTATTGGTAAAAATACGTGAAATTTTCACATTAAGGTAATTGTGGTTTTGAATCTCAGAAACAGGTAGATCTTCAATATCCTCCTCTGAATCTAGTTCTACTAAAAGTGCCTGAGATCCACGAATGCTATATAAAGATAACTCATTGTTTTCAGCTCCATATCCCATAAATAAATTATCATTTCTCATGGTTAAAGATATTGCATCGTGTGATGTCCTTATTTTTCTCCTGTGCTTCCTGTAAAAGATTTTTTATTACAAATTTCTCCTCACAAAATTTGGAAATGTATGTTTAATTCTTACATTTTTATTATTGTGATCTTTACGTTTTTTTCGCGAGTGTTCTCAGAAACTAATCATCCGATTGGGTTTATTAAATATTTCATAGTTGATTTTAAAATCAATAGGCATGCTGGGGTGCGTCGATTTACCCAAAAGGACCCAAAAGGAACCCAAAAGGACCCAAAAGGAACCCAAAAGGACCCAAAAGGAAATCAAAAGGACTCGAATTAATATATTACAATACATTGAAAATTAATAATTTGAATTAAATTATGAATATTATATTATAAATTTACCTAAAAATTGGCAAAAACATACATTTATATTGTTGCAACTTTTCTTAAAGAAAATACATACGACTTTTATAACACATCAATCATTAAATTTGGTCAGATATGCTTTGATTTCTTTTAGCTGAATTTAACAAAGTGCACTGTATTATTCTATTTCTCCTTCTGTTTTATTATATCTTATTATATGATATTTGATAAATAAAGAAATAAGTTTATTTAATGACATGTTCTAGGCATATGGTATCGGGGATGGGTGGGGGTGGGGGATGGGGGGGGCCTCCCACCTCGACCCAAACACGCACTTTACCCTAAAAAAACTAGTTTTAGTTTTAATAAAATATGAAAGTATTCATTATATATCCATTTAATCTCTTTTTTTCAAGTCCTTTTGGGTCGTTCTTAATTTCCTTTTGGGTCCTTTTGGGTTCCTTTTGGGTCCTTTTGGGTTCCTTTTGGGTCCTTTTGGGTTCTTTTGGGTCCTTTTGGGTCCTTTTGGGTAAATCGACGCACCGGGCATGCTGTGCTAATCAGTGCTAATGTTCAGAACGAGAAAATTTGCATTCACTTGCAATGTTATATGACTAATACTCACTCTTACGGCCTTATCATTATAATTTGCAGAAAAAATATTTTGGGAAATGAAGTACTCTTTATGCGAAAAGTTTGACATGATGAAATTAGTATTGAATGAAGCAACATGATGCATAGGGGAACCGTTTGCAGAACTTTCTAACGGTTCCCATTATAGTTAAATTTAAATAGTCGCTTGTATAGAGTATGAGGCAAAATATCTATGCAACTATAGAAGAAAAGCAATAATATGTTATTTACCATTTCAGTTGAATGAATAAAACGATCGAGATAAGTAATATTATAGATATCGATGCAATGCCTGCCAAAAAGTTTAAATTTGGGTCATCTGAAAATAGATTAAATTAAATAGTTCAGTATTGCTCTATTCTTTATAAAATCTCAGACTGATAAAATAGAAAATAATAATCTAAGATAATGTTATTATAATAAGCTGACCAGAAACCTTACATGGATTTTAGAACATGATCTAAACTGACTAACTTCATTTTTTGTGTAGTTAAAAAGATTGAGGTAATACCTGATCTTTCAGATGTACCACACTGCTCTGAATCATATTTTGTACTTGAGTTGCACCCAATGTCACAATTTCCCCGAACATCACATTCTAAATTGATACATCTATTACAATTTTTTTCACATCTCAAACCGTAATACCCCCGATCACATTTAGCACATATTTCATCTCTGTTAATTTTTGAACATTTTTCGAAATCTTTACAATTTTCAGTTCTATTAGTCCAACCTATAGCACAAACATCGCAACTCATATTATTGCGGCATACTTTACAGTTTTTTTGACATGCTTCACAGGTCTTTCCAAAGAAACCACTAAAACACTCTTCACATTCAGAAGAATTTTTGCAAACCTTGCAACCATACAAGCAGCTTTGATCACACTGAGTGCCATATTTACTGTTATCACATCCATGCAAACAGGTTCCGTTGATATCACACGTCCCGTGTATGCACGCACTGTGACAGCGCGTTTCACACAATAAGCCAAAGTATGCATTCTTTTTACATTCATTGCAGACAGTTTGGGATAAACAAGAAAAACAGTTTTCAGGACATTGAAAACAACGTGATCCATTCAGGAACCAGGCTTCATCACAGCTAAGGCATTCTACATTATTTTCTTCAATCTCAATGCAATTTGTACAACTTCCAAAAGCTAAATCACAGGCTTCGTTACACTGCTTACCAAACCATCCCTCTGTACAGCCATGAACACAAGTCTCATTTCTAAAGCATGTTGAATTTAAACAGTGTGTGCTACACTGCTCCGAGCAGTTTCGTCCGTATCTACCTGGAATACAACGTCTACATTTTCCAGTGTCTTTATCACATTCTCCATCTAAGTCGCAGTATGTACTGCAATTAAAATTGCATTGGCTGCCATACATTCCTGTAGAACAAACATGACAGTGACCTAGTGCAATATCACACGATCCATTTCCTCCACACGACGGGGGGCACTTTTGAGTGCATGTTAAATCAAAATATCCATCTTCACAAACTTCACAATTGATTCCACTTTGACTACAGCGTTGGCATTTATTTGGACAGGTATCATTGCATTTATACCCCTTGTATCCTTTCTTGCAATTCTCGCAGTTACCACCTATCCGATCACAGGAATTATCTTCGCAATTTGAGGGACATGTGTTATTGCAAAAGCGGCCATAAAAGTTTTTTGAGCAATTCTTACACAAACCTGTCGATCTGTCACAACGTCCATCACATTTTCCTAGACAGGTATAATTACAATAACTGCCGTAGTAACCATGATTGCAAGATAGGCATTTCCCCGATGTTTGATCACAGTCATCATTTACACAGGTTGGAGGACATTGCATAGAACAGTTCACGCTATAGAAACCTACTCTACAACTACAAGATCCGGACACTTTGTTACAAGATTCAAGACAACCACGAGAACAGTTAATTTGACATTGAATCCCATAGAACCCATTTTTACATTCATAACAATCACCTGTCATTGGATCACATCCTCTTTCACCACAAAATTGGGAGCACGTTTCTTTACAAGAAGGACCATGGAAACCGTTTCGACAAACACAGTTTCCCGAAACTTTGTCACAGTCTTTGTCACATCCTGGTGGACAGATTTTACTGCAATTATTCCCGTAAGTACCACTGTGACATTCTATTTAGGAAATAAAATATGAGAAATAATGTCCACTGTAATAATTACTAATGCATTTCTCAGACATTACTTGTATAACATGTCTCTTAAAAAGGGAAATGAAACAGGATGCAACCAAATATTTTTCTTTAGCTTTATGATTTAAAACTTTACTATTAATCATGCAACCAAAATTTATATGATGGGAATTGCTAATTTTGTTTTCTTTACAAAATACTAGTATTCCATTTCATTTGATTTTTACATTTAAACAATATTGAATTACTAATATATCTTTAAAAAGAGCGTACCAAACTGTTCGATTTCAAACACTTCAAGGGCTGTATTTCTCGACGACACAATTTCAAGATATTGTCCTTTTAAAGGTTTCCTACAAACTAATGTTAAAGTTGTCTTCATTTCAGTGCCTGTATGTACGAATTTGTCACAAATTACATCATCTGTTTCGACATATGGCTCTTCTTTAACAACAAATTTGTAAGTTGCGTTGTGCTCTAAAATAAAACAAATAATAAAAGCAAAGTGTTAGAATATCGGACCAAACGTAAGACAGTATAAAGTTAGCGTGGACCAAACATAAAACTATATTAAGTTAGACTTTACTTACCTAGAAGGAGAGTAACGTCTACTTTATTAATTTTTGTTGACTGTCGCAATTTGACTCTCACGAAGGGTTTGATATAAGAACTTTTTTCAGAAGTATTCAGGTCACCATCCAATATTTGAGAATTTCCATTGTTTTCGCCATACGATTGATACAAAATGTTAGCTGGAAACGATCGATGCTATTTCAGTATTGTAGCAAAACTGATCATTTTAGGAAAAAAATATATCATAACGCACGAAATGTAAATGCTTATATTATTTTTTACTTTTAAGAAAGTATTATCGAAAGCATAACTTGATGTATACTATGTATCAAAGACTACTTAACCTCTTTGACATTTGTTCGTAGTAGAACCACTCCATCCAGACGAACATTTTGTACACGTTTTGTTACAGTCTACACAATGGCATGTACAGGTACCATTACTCCAACATTGTCCTGTTTTATTAATAGGCGAGACTTTCTATGTTTAGAAATGTCTTTGAATTGAGATTAACTGAACACATATAAATGAATGTGTCAGTGTATCTTATCTTTAACTTTTCTTTCAACTAGCTAGAACTGTGTCATCGATATATTTCTCCAAAGTCTTTAATGAATCATTAGCCTTTTTTAAAAAAAAATAGGTCATATTAAATATAGAGAATATATAAATATATATATATATATATATATATATATATATATATATATATATATATATATATATATATATATATATATATATATATATATATATATATATACGCTTTGAAATATTACAAACCTTTTATTACGACAAACAGTAAAGATTGTAACATCAGAACTGAACACAGTATTTTCATCTGAAAATAAATGGTTATCTATGTAATATTATTTGAATTGTCGTTGCCATTTTTTCAGCAAAGTACGGATGGTATTAATTCAATTACAATGTACGTAGTTAAACATGTATGTTTTTGAGAAGTGAAATACATGGAGATAATTTAAGTATTAAAGTTCGAAAGTCCAAGAAACAATACAAAATAGGAGTAGAGCAAAAAAAGACTTCTATAAAATCATATCAAAGGTTGGATCAGGTGCCATAGAGAAGTGAACATCCCCTGCCGATTGATCTGACCAAAGATATTAAATCTTTGGTGAAAGTTGGGTCAGTGTGTATCTCATCGAACAACCCTGCCTTTTACTCGATCTTTTTGCACTAACATTATTATTTCAAGGTTATTTACTATAACTTCAGTCACATTGATTGATTGATTGTATATTGTGTAATGTCCCTCTTGAGAATATTTCACTCAAATGGAGATGCCACCAATTGCATGCGAAGAGCTGCAAATTTTTTCCTATACTCGGCACTAAGGGCCATTGAGCATGTAGGGATCTTTTTTGTGCCAGCACCTAATGCGACGTACTGCGACACGGGACCTCGGTTTATAAGGTCTCAACGTCATATTCAAATGACTCGCAACTTTTACTTGAAAGTGCCAACAGATGCTACCTATTTTTATCGACTTAGGTCGACGAATAACAGGTGGACAAGCCTATGCTTGTGAGGAATTCATTGCTGATCGAT
This sequence comes from Saccostrea glomerata, assembly GCA_003671525.1. Taxonomy (NCBI): domain Eukaryota; kingdom Metazoa; phylum Mollusca; class Bivalvia; order Ostreida; family Ostreidae; genus Saccostrea; species Saccostrea glomerata. The sequence continues at coordinate 45,729 of PRKT01001643.1, read as the reverse complement.
TTAAGGTATCGACAAATAACAAAAATAAAACTAGAGGTACTGTGAGCATTGAACTCCCTAAATGATACCCCCGCCTCCCATATTCTGTAATAGTAGTGTCCGTTGGAAAACCAAAAATATGTTTCGGATCAAAAAGTAAAAAAGGAGGTGCTCAATAGCAATATGTAATAAAGATTCTGTGAAAGTTTCATTAATTTTCATTCAGTGGTATGAGAGGAGTTGCTGAAAAGAGATTGGTACCCCACAGCGTAACAGACAGACGGATGTACAGACAGACAGACGAACGGATATACCGATTACAATATATTAGAAGGTCGGTGTTATTTTCGAATACTCGTGTTCTGAAGAACAATGACATTATTTATCTTCTGAAGCTGTACATGCTTTGACTTTTTCTGACCATTTTACGAGCACAAGAACTCAACTTACTTCGTGTCTCCTCTGTACTAGAGAACTGAATCATAAACTTTTGTTCTTTTTCACGTTTAAATTCAACACTTTTTGGATGTCATTGCCATGATACAAAGATGGCGGCATAGACAAATACAACATTTTGATTACACAGACTTCAAATCTATTCTTTCATTAAAAGAAAAAAAAAACGATGGATTTGTAGAATTTTCTTAATATCGTTAGTTAGCCCTAGTCCTAGTTATGGCTTGATTTTTACCACATGTGACATGTATAATGTTCATTGTTTAAATCAATTGTATTTTACAATAAAAAAAAATTATAAGTAATTTTTGTAATATTGAAATGAAAAGTTCTCTTAATTGATTTTAATATCTAACAAATCACATACAGTTTACTTTTTTAATTATTTATGGATAAAATACCTTACAGTTGAAAAAAATCCACACTGCGTTCTAAAAATCCTTTTCTCATCACCATGCGTGTACTTTTATTTATAAATAAGTATATATAAAATATCCTCCTGCGTAAAACAAGCACGGAAGTTAAATAAGTGGAATTTTAAAATAATTTTTATGCCCATGATATATTACAAGAGGCCTCAGGGTAATGAATCGCTTTTCTTATAAATTGTACGCTCTATCACTTCTATTTGAAGCCTCTAACTCTTAGTATCCCAAGATGCATGAACTGAAAAAGTTTGAAGATTCTTAGCCAGTGAGGACTGAAGAAATTTCAGTATAGCTATAAAATACCATAAGTAGGTCACGGTTACCTACTTTTTGATTTGGAAATTTTCTACGGACTCAAGATGCATTAATTGACATAGATTGATGATTCTGAGCCAATAAGACCTACGTTTTAATTTGAAATTTTCTGAGGACCTAAGATGCATTTTCTGACAAAGGTTGATGATTCTAAGCCAATAAGAACATGTACCTGAGATATTCAAAAGTAGGTCATTGTGACCTACTTTATGATCAACATTCCTCGAAAGTCCAAGATGCATCAACTGACAAAGTTTGACGATTCTAAGCCATTAAGTACCCCTTATCCTTAAATAAAGCCATAAAATGTCACAAGTAGGTCATCGTGACCTAATTTCTAGACGACGTTCTCAAAAAACGAAAAATGCATCAACTGACAAAGTTTAATGATTGTAAGTCAATAATTTTAGAGTTAATTAAAAGTAAGTCATTGTGACCTACTTTTTGGTCGGCATTCTCCTAAAACCTAAGATGCCTCAACTGACAAAGTTTAACAATTATAGGCCAATAAGTACCCGGAATACTTAAATATAGCCATAAATTCAAAACTTGGTCACTGTTACCTACTTTTAGGTCGACATCTTAAAAACCCAAGTTGCATCATTTTGCATGACAAAGTTTGATTCTAAGCCAATACGTACCTAAGATACTTAAATATAGACATAAAATGCCAAAAGTAGGTAACCATGACCTTCTTATTGTTTAACATTCTTGGAAGACCCAAAATGCATCAACTGATAAAGTTTGATGATTTTAAGCCAATAAGTACTTAAGATACGTAAATATAGCCATAAAATGTCAAAACTACGTCACCGTGCCCTACTTATTGTCGACATTTTCCGTAGACCCAAAATGCATCAACTGACAAAGTTTAATGATAATAGGTGTGAAAGTATTCAAATATACCTTTTAAAGAATTTGAAAACAAATGCCCGCAAAATTCAAAAAGTAGTTGACCTTCTTTTTCATAAATATGATTCAAGGCCACAAGATGCATCAACTTACAAGATTTGGTGATTCTAAATTAAAAAGTTAAATTTAAAAAGTAGGTCACCGTGACCTACTTTCGTGTTAACATAATGTGAAGTCCTAAGATGCATAAATTTACAAGATTTTATGATCCTAGTCTTTATAGTAAGCAAAATAACAACGTTTTCATTAAGTGTAAATTTTGGTCAACTTTGTAGTGACCTTGGGACCACGCCCTTTGCCCTAGAGTCATGCCTTTAAAAATATTTTAATCTTCAACATATATTGACCCTTGTATGTAATTTTGGTGAAAATCTGCCTGATGGTTCTGGAGAAGATTTTTAGCAACCAGTGCTTTGGGTTTTATTTTCCTGATTGTCTCCCCTTGTGTTAGGGTCCAATCCCTAATTTTAGTGAAAATGGTAGCCCCTCGGCCAAGAGAAAATTTGACAATGATTGGCCAAGGGGTTTTCGAGTAATGGCCCATATTCTAAAAAGTTTATGCACACCGCACAAATGGCATTATCTCTTTGAGCCCTAGGCTCAGAAGAGCTAAAAGAACCAGGCTTTTCGAAATCATTGACGGCTGCTTTTTCAACAAGAGGCTCATGTGCCTTATATGTCAGCTGAGTATCATGAAACAAATTTCCAAAAATTGAATTTTATTCGTGTTTTAAACCATAGGCCATTAAAATTTACAATTTTGAAAGAGGTATGATTGCTGAAAACCCCTGACCCTAAGATTCACAATTTTGGCACAGGCGGTCATTTTCAACTTAACTATGCACTTGGTTAGTTTACTTAATGTCCTTGGGCAGAAAAGAAGAATTTCAAGGAAATAATGCATATTTACTATATAATCTATTTAGTCCCGCCCTACATGTAGCACTAGAACCCCTAAAAATGGGGATATGAGGCAAAAATAAAAAATACCTTTGTTTCCCCTAACGCGACCGACCCAATTAAATCGCGCCGACTGAAACGATTTTTTAAATAAGATGATTCAAATATTTTTTTATTGTTAACCAAGTTTAATAAAATACAATTTCATCAAAATCAGTTTTTATCAGAACGGCCGACATTGTTCTACTGTGATTATCAATCATTTGTTGGAAACAAAATGACATCCAGATGTGATTACTGGGCATTGGCTCTTCATAAAACAATGACGACGCCTCATTCTTATGCTTTTAGCTAACTGGAATTCTTCACTCTTGAAACAATTCGATAATAAAATTTACCATGACTAATTAAGAGTGTTTTGGAGGTGTCTCCATGTGAGTAAATAAATTTTCGAAAGGGACGTTAAACAACAAACAAACAACCCTGTCTTTGAATTTAAGGTACGTAATACATGGTAAGGCCCGCCTCATGAGTAGATGAGGGGCCATTCTAGTCAACACAGCATTCAATTTCACTGCATTTTATTTGAGTTTTGATCTAATAACCAGTTCATCTATGTTCCTATGTTTACTATATGCCATTATGGAACCATAGGAGTTGTTGTAATTATGTCTGCATATTCATCCTAATAAGTGTAATTCAGATGTCCTTCCTTTATGCTCTATTTAGTGGTTAAACTTCGTGACTATGAAACTGTATATACATGTAACATTTTTATCATTTGAAGATTCGGTTTGGTTAGATTAATTATTGTTAACATACTACGTATTTCAAAATTATTGTTAACATGCTACGTATTTCCAAATAGTTTTGAAATCATGATTCAGCTTCCTGAGACGTCCAGTGTATTTTTCTTTAATTAGGCAATTGAATATTGGTTGTATCTTTGCTTTTAATCCCTTCGAGATTTGTTAGGTAGACATTTCAACATTTAGACGTACTCAGCACTTTTTTCCCATTAAGCAGTGGGGGAACTTTTTTGAGCCAGCATCTTCTGCGACGCTGGACATAAGTTTTTATGGTCCCCTTTGAAGGACAGTTTTCAACGTTACTCATTGGGATTTGAATCTGCGATTTAAAATTAGCTACTTACTTCTTAACTCCAAAGCAAAATGCTGCAGAACTACTGCAAATCTCATGGCCCTCAAAAAAGTACATTGATCGTCTATAAGCTCTGAAGGCTGATGGAAGGTTTGAAAAAATATACTCGTATGTCTGACTTTTGCGTATTTGAGAATCTTGTCTATTTTATTCAATTTATATAAATCTAATGGCGTGAGATTTTTTACAAGTTCAACTAAATAACAGTTGTGAATTAATTAATCACTTTTAAACGGCATATGTACGATACTTAGCATTTTGTTCACAAATCGCTTTCTTTTGTACTTTTCTTATTTATAAACGTAATTTCCCATTAAATTTTAGAATGTATTTTCAAAGCTGCTTTCAGAAAATAAAATTGTTTACCTACCTACCGACCCAACTTAGGGTCGGGTTAGGGGAAACAAAGATATTTTTAATTCCGGCCTGAATTTCATGTGTTTGGTAGAAGACTCATTGCTGATTACAGTTTGACTGCTTGATGTCCAGGAGTATTGATTGATTGTATACTGTTTAACGTCCCTCTCCAGAATATTTCACTGATATGGAGACGTCACCATTGCCGGTGAAGGGCTGCAAATTTAGGCCTATGCTCGGCACTTACGAAGGACCGCCCATTTAGTCGCCTTTTAGGACAAGCAAGGGGGTACTGAGGACCTATTCTAACCCGGATCCCCACGGGGCATGTCCAGGAGTAAATTTCATGCCCCCTGGGGCCTTGAGGTGGGGCCAATACCACTAAAATTAGTACAATATTTAACAATCATGTCGAGGAGTAAATAAGATTGTTAAATATTGTACTAATTTTAGTGGTATTGGCCCCACCTCAAGGCTCCAGGGGGGGGGGGGGGGGGAGGGCATGAAATTCACAAATTTGTTCCCCTTCATGCATAGATGCTATATGCTAAAATTGGTTAAAATTGGTTCAGTGGTTTCAGAGAAGAAGCTGAAATTGTTCAATTGTTAATGCACGACGAACAACGACGGACGAAACCTGAAAGCAATAGGTCACCTGAGTTTACTTATATTTTTCAATGCTTTCTGGTTGTACACAGAAATACTCTGAAGTTGACATCAAAAAGATGCTGGAGTTTCTGATTGACATTATCTATGTTGTTTTTGTAGACCAGGTCTTCCAACAATCTATTGGAATTCCCATGGATGCTTGAGTCTCTTATTGACAATATATATGTTGTTTTGGAGACCAGGTCTTCCAACAATCTATTGGAATTCTCATGGGTACAAATTACACTCCGTTATAAGCAGATCAATTTTTGTATTGAAGCAGAATTTGTGTGAAATCTTATGCGTGAAAAGAATACAACACTTGGCCTTCAACTCGATATAAATTCCATTCTGATGCTACCACAGAGTCTGACACATCTGTTTCACACTTGGATATTAAACTTGAAAAAGACGTTAATGGTAATCTAACAACCATGCTGTATGATAAACGTGAAGACTTTAACTATTCTATCGTCAACTTCCCTTACTTATGCAGCAATATACCTTCATCACCTGCCTACGGTGTTGATTTATTTCAATTAATTTCGATGCGCAAGAGCATGCTCTACGTATGAACAATTTCTAAAACGAGGTAAATTATTGACAAGCAAGTTAATGAAACAAGAAACAAGAATATCAGCAGTCTCGCTTAGAGTCATCATTTCGTTGGATCTTTGGTCGATACAATGACCTTGTCAGTAAATACAATTTATCAAATGCTGACCGACGTTTTTCATACTAATTGTTAGTCCATTATTTATACACCGAATTGAAAACGGATTTTTCAATTATTACCTGATCATGACAAGGAGCACATGGCGGGTGTGACCGGTCAGCAGGGGATGCTCACTACTCCATGGCACCTGATCCCACCTCTGATGTTTCGGAGGTCCGTGTTTGCTCTGTTCTATTTTGTATTGTTTTATGGACTTTGATATTGAATACTGTTCGTAATCTCCATATCCTTCATGAATCCAGCGTAAACAATTCTCGTGATTGGTCAACTGATATTATCAACAATGACACAGAAATAGTCTGTTGTACGAGCAACCAATCAGCGATTAGAAGAAGAAAGTTCCAGTCGTAAAGTTTGTAAATAGGAGGCGTGTACTATATACATTGAGCGCAGCAGTCAAACTAGATCGTGACGTAACGTAAACCTTCACTCTTCACTGCAGTCTTAATCAGTTGAATACTGAGTAGCTTCATGCTCTAGGCCCTCTCATGATTTCAGGTTGCCACTATCAGTTGCATGTCTCAAGTCGGACCCTCGAAACAGATTAAAACCTTGTGAAAACCCTTGTACAATGTAATAATTCAGTTGCCGTGTGTAAATCTGAATTGGAATATCTCAAATGATTATAGGTTGTAGCTCTGTTAATAATGTTTAAAGGATTGCACTGATTTTGCATTGTTTGTGGCGGTTGTCGAGTAGGCCCGTGCTGACGACTGTTGAACACTAAGCTGAAAGATTTGCAAGCAAATTAAATGACTTTAAGGATAAATAACACAAACCAACTTTTTTTCTGAAATCAGCGATATTTCGCATAGATTTACATTCTAATTAGTAACCTGAATAATGATTACCAAGTATGTCTGGGGAATTTTATAAGATTTCGTTATAAGGTTAAAACTTATTTAACTTTAGGACGCAAAATTTTGTATGGAATTAATAGAAAGAAAAACAAAGTCTTATATCGAAGCATCAAGGAAAACCTACTATTACTTTATATTTAAGGGATTTATTATTTATCTATTCAAAATCAGTCAAACAATATATATCAATCCATGCATCAAATTTTTGTTTATGTTAAGTACCCTTAATGAAAGGATAGTTAAGTGAACATCGCATGCATAGATGTTAATAAAAATTTGGTCCTTTTTTGACAAGAGCCCCGAAAATAAAATTACATTTGCTCCCTTGATATTTGCTGTGATAATTGTTTTTAATACTGAGGGAGGTTGCATGTGCAATAACCATGATTCTTTGTCTACATTAGTACAAAAAAATATTGGGGTTCTGTCTTTTCTTAGACGAAATTGAATACCATAGTCGCGCCAACCGCTAAATAAGGCAAAGGCGCATTCTGTGTGTGCTGTCACATACTGTACGTGAATTCAGCAAGTATATACTGACAAAACGTCAGAGATACTCAAGCTGTAGAAAGCCAACTAGGAAGTGTCATAAAACTCATAACATATCCTATAATGGAATGAGATGAGGGCTATCGAGTTAAATCTTCTGTTGAATAAAACACATGTATATAAAACAAAATTCATATATTGAATTTACTTCATAAAAATACAAGAGGTCCATGGGCCACATCGCTCACCTGAGTAGCTTTAATGATGCAGCTCTTACCGGATTTCGCCTCTTCTTATATCTATTGTGGTCCCCTACTCCCCCCCACCACCACAACCCCCACGTCTTGATTTAAATAATTTAGAATCTACACTGTGCCAGGATGCTTCCACATAAGTTTCAGCTTTCCTGGCCAACTAGTTCTTGAGAATGAATTTTTTTCCTATAGATTTTTAAAAAGATTTTTCTTATATCTTTCTATGTTAAACTTGGACGGGGGGGTTGGGGTCCGAGCTCCAAAATATCCACGTGACTACGGGTTCATCTACCTCCACGTCCAATACATATTCCGTTCACGTTAAAAAGAAGTTATATATGTTTCGTTTCCAAAGCTGAAGATTACAAGTACGATTTTTTTCAGAATTAAAACCTAACTCTAAGGTAAAACTAGCCACTAATAACCCTCGTGGAATCTATACAAATTGCATCAAATTCATAATTACCTGGACTGTTTTGGTCGCCTTATGGAGGATCTGTAACTCTGATCGAAATTGAACAAGGTTGGGATCACCTGTCTGCTAACCCAGCTGTGATTGCATCAGTGATTGTTTTTATTTGGGCATCCCTCAAAAGTGCCGATGATCCTTTATTCGTGGACGGTGGCTGGACCTTGAATTTAGGCTGCAATCCTCACCAACCTCGGCCTGTGTCAGTGACTTCGTGCGTGGTTTAGATTGCGTCTTGGAAGTGGACCTCCTCTTCGGCATTTTGCAATAAAAAAAAATGTAACGAAGTGACAATGAAAAAAAAACAACGTGCAGTACGTTATATTACACAAAGCAAAGGCTCCTATCGTAAAGTAGGAAAAAAACTTTAGTCTGTCAGGTAATTCCTGTCCTACCTCATGAATTCAACTGTCTGAACGCCAAAAGGCTGCAGAGAGGTCGTAACGTCATATTTAACACTAATGCCCGCTGATGAACTAGGGGTGGCTTAAAACCCGACACCTCGTGATAAGGTCATTAATGCTATTTAGCTTTGATAAACTTATGATTAACGTATTAAACTTACATGACGTATATCCAATTACAAGTATATTTATTCAGGCAAAATATATTATTAAAGTGATTCTTTAATCTACCTTCAACTTGTAAACATTGCTGACGCGCTAAAAAGTAAATAAATATAAGATCTACTTTCTGTGCATCAGTCTTTTCACGAGCTGCAAACGCTACTTCTAGATCATCAATCCAGTCATCAATTGACAAATCATTTTCAGTTTAAGGTCGACGGCGACCAGAAAATGTTTTAATCTTGCGACTTTCAGGAATAAATGTATGTTTTTCAACAACTTTTGACTTGGAAAGTTTTTCTTCTATAAGTTCTTGTTCTAAAGATCTCTTTATTCATTTTCAGATTTCAGATTCTATGTTCACGATTAACATTTACCGTTCCGATGAATACAGTTCACTAAACAAAACCCAGGTAAATCGAACACTCTGTCGATGATTAGAATTCATCGTACACACGCATTAGTGGAATATAAGCTCCATAATCAATGCCTTGGTATTGTTTCTCGCAGCGCCATGATGTAACCAAGCAGTAAGGCAGATGTTGTTTTCATAATTTATTGAAGAAATAAAGGCATTGATCTACAATAAACAAAATACATAATAAATCAAAATTATAGAAATTGTGAAAATAACACGGGATAATTTTTCTACAGTATATGTTTAAGAAAAAATAAACTCCATGAAAAAATGTGTAGTGTAAACAATTAAAATTGAAATCTTACAGACTCATTACTATTTTTCAGTTACAACTTTTAATGCAAAAATAGAATAAAGTAAAACGTTTGCAATCAAAATAATAACATAAATCAAACCTTTGTATGGTAAAGAAACACATAATCAAATATGAAAGTTACATACCATAAGATGCGTATGATGAACATTGGATTTTACTAACTTCTTTCTTGAAAACGTAATACTGCTCTGACATACATAGGTAAAGCGCGTAAATTTATACTTATAATGAAAATGTATTATTGGATGAAACAATAGGAAATAACCAATCAAAGGAAAGAGCCAATGAAATCATAAAATAAAACTTTACTCAGGCAACTCAATACAGATGACACGTAGAGTTTTTTTTAAAAAGCTTACCGTCTTTAGCAACAATATTAAACAGTAAACTGATCTACACCTATCAGGCTGTATAATTCTTTTGAATTTCTTGATTTTAAATTTCTACATTAGCTTTTTACTGGCATTATCCCTACCACGGTTGTCGCTCGGTCATCTCCGTAAACTTTGACTGCACTCGGAGTTCCTCGGATGACTCGTGCCTCGCACATAACCTCGGACGTCAACGGTGATCTACCATCTTGCTGATTCAGTCATGTGATCTTATTTGAATTTCTTTCAAATGTCATACATTTGAAATCAAAGTTATTTTGTGGCACACTCAACAGTTTTTTTCTTGCGTTCAACGCCTACTAACATGAGATTGTAATCAAAACCTGTTAACGCTAAAGCATTGCACAAATTAAGAAGCATTTTCGAAGAACATTATGCAGAGCGAAACATGAAATGAGTGATAAGGCAGTTTCCGGCGGAGAAATGTAAGGATCTGATGCGTATTCCTCCACTAATCACATCCAAGGTTTGAATGGAGCGGAGCGGAGTCAGCCGAGGATTGCCGATTGCTTTGACTGGCCGAGAGCTTTCGGCAAACCTCGGCTGATTCCATTCCCTTCTTCAAACAAGAAAGGGGAAAAGAATAATAACAAATTGTAAAGCCTGCAAGCAATATAAATCCAATTTTATTCAAAATGAAATTTAAAAGATCTTTTTATTTATTGCTATAAAAAATATCAGGTTATCAAGAATTAATTACTGCTGATGAAACGGAAATTGGTTTTTGTGATTTAGTTTCGCATAAAACGTTACACCTATGTTTTCGTCTAATTTCTTACACACTAAAAAATATTAATTTTACAATCATTTAAGTAGTTTGTAATTTGCCTCTGTACTGGGACTGCACTGAGGTAACACATGCCGTGTTACAGAATCTCCGGATACATCTCTGGTGACAAGCTTGTTGAGGCTTGACTGTCTATTCTCTTGAACTTGTGATAAGACCTGAATAAGGCACACAGTTTTGGGGAATAGGCAGTGAGGGGTCATCAATATTAGCTAATACGTAAGACCTGTATAAGGCAGTAGGCTGATGGAGAGAGAGGTGGCATACCACAGAAGTGGGGGAAGTGCCAAGATGCAGCAGTACATTTAGAGTGGCAGGACCAAAGTAATTCACTTGCGGGAGACACCCGTCGACCACAGTTAGTGGTTGTCCAATCAAGAAGAAATCCATTGTATTAGTAAATATTTGATTGTAATTTTATTTGGTCAACAAAAATCTGAGTTAACAGGTTAACGAACCTAAGAGTAACGCCTCGGTGATACAAGACAAATCACCAAACACCAAGCTCGGCCGCGTTGCACGTTACACTGATTTTGTTGTTCGTTTTGTCATTTTTTTAAGATTGAAAATCTTGCAAAATTGTTAAGTCGTACGAAAATTAGATCATCAGAAAGTTATCTCCCTTGCCTTGAACAGCATTTCAACCAATGAAATAATTGAAAATTTTCTCATCATGCAATTTTTACCAATCACAAAAGAGAGGAAGTGCATAGTCCGAAGACCGTAAAAAACTTCAACTATACAATACCGTCTTCCAAGGAAAACGGTAATCAATAGAACTATTGGTTAATCAAATTTTAAGATTATATTTCTCAAAACGTATGAAAAAATAAATAAAAACGAATAAACACATACAGAAATAGATTTCATAATATCACATAAAGCAATTGTGAAATTATTTTTTAACAAAATTACATTTACTTTCAGCGCCGCATTAAATGTGACACACGTGTGAAAATCGGATTGACATATTATTCACAAATCTATCAGGAATATGTTTACTTGGCGTAAACATCCTCTTAATAACTTAAGCATTGATTATATAAATAATTTTCATTATATTAAATAAATTAAATGCATTAGATCATCAATACCTTTAAGATAACTCTAGGAATTAGATTTACTGAATGCACAAAGATAAAAAAAAATCAAAAATTAAAACTCACCTCTTTTAAAGGAAGTGTAGTTTGCACTGCTTTCACATAAAGAACAAATTTCGGGACACTGAGAACGACTTGTTCTATAGAAGTCACTATCATACTCCAGGCAATGGTGTGCATTGTAGCATATTTTACATCCTTTTTCACAGTCATTGTCACATTCAATACCATATTTACTGTTATCACATCCATGCAAACAGGTTCCATTGATATCACACGTACCGTTTATGCACGTACTGTGACAGCGCGTTTCACACAATAAGCCAAAGTATGCATTCTTTTTACATTCATTGCAGACAGTTTGGGATAAACAAGATAAACAGTTTTCAGGACATTGAAAACAACGTGATCCATTCAGGAACAAGGCTTCCTCACAGCCAAGGCATTCTACATTATTTTCTTCAATCTCAATGCAGTTTGTACAACTCCCGAAAGCTAAATCACAGGCTTTGTTACACTGCTTACCAAACCATCCCTCTGAACAGCCATGAACACAAGTCTCATTTATAAAGCATGTTGAATTTAGACAGTGTGTGCTACACTGCTTCGAGCAGTTTCGTCCGTATCTACCTGGAATACAACGTCTACATTTTCCAGTGTCTTTATCACATTCTCCATCTAAGTCGCAGTATGTACTGCAATTAAAATTGCATTGGCTGCCATACATTCCTGTAGAACAAACATGACAGTGACCTAGTGCAATATCACACGATCCATTTCCTCCACACGATGGGGGGCACTTTTGAGTACATGTTAAATCAAAATATCCATCTTCACAAACTTCACATTTGATTCCACTTTGACTACAGCGTTGGCATTTATTTGGACAGGTATCATTGCATTTATACCCCTTGTATCCTTTCTTGCACTTCTCGCAGTTACCACCTATCCGATCACAGGAATTACCTTCGCAATTTGAGGGACATGTGTTATTGCAAAAACGGCCATAAAAGTTTTTTGAGCAATTCTTACACAAACCTGTAGATCTGTCACAACGTCCATCACATTTTCCTAGACAGGTATAATTACAGTAACTGCCGTAGTAACCATGATTGCAAGATAGGCATTTCCCCGATGTTTGATCACAGTCATTATTTACACAGGTTGAAGGACATTGCATAGAACAGTTCACGCTATAGAAACCTACTCTACAACTACAAGATCCGGACACTTTGTTACAAGATTCAAGACAACCACGAGAACAGTTAATATGACATTGAATCCCATAGAACCCATTTTTACATTCATAACAATCACCTGTCTTTGGATCACATCCTCTTTCGCTACAAAATTGGGAGCACGTTTCTTTACAAGATGGACCATGGAAACCGTTTCGACAAACACAGTTTTCCCGAAACTTTGTCACAGTCTTTGTCACATCCTGGTGGACAGATTTTACTGCAATTATTCCCGTAAGTACCACTGTGACATTCTATTTAGGAAATAAAATATGAGAAATAATGTCCACTGTAATAATTACTAATGCATTTCTCAGACATTACTTGTATAACATGTCTCTTAAAAAGGGAAATGAAACAGGATGCAACCAAATATTTTTCTTTAGCTTTATGATTTAAAACTTTACTATTAATCATGCAACCAAAATTTATATGATGGGAATTGTTAATTTTGTTTTCTTTACAAAATACTAGTATTCCATTTCATTTGATTTTTACATTTAAACAATATTGTATTACTAATATATCTTTAAAAAGAGCGTACCAAACTGTTCGATTTCAAACACTTCAAGGGCCGTATTTCTCGAGGACACAATTTCAATATATTGTCCTTTTAAAGGTTTCCTACAAACTAATGTTAAAGTTGTCTTCATTTCAGTGCCTGTATGTACGAATTTGTCACAAATTACATCATCTGTTTCGACATACGGGTCTTCTTTAACAACAAATTTGTAAGTTGCGTTGTGCTCTAAAATAAAACAAATAATAAAAGCAAAGTGTTAGAATATCGGACCAAACGTAAGACAGTATAAAGTTAGCGTGGACCAAACATAAAACTATATTAAGTTAGAATTTACTTACCTAGAAGGAGAGTAACGTCTACTTTATTAATTTTTGTTGACTGTCGCAATTTGACTCTCACGAAGGGTTTGATGTAAGAACTTTTTTCAGAAGTATTCAGGTCACCATCCAATATTTGAGAATTTCCATTGTTTTCGCCATACGATTGATACAAAATGTTAGCTGGAAACGATCGATGCTATTTCAGTATTGTAGCAAAACTTATCTTTTAAGGAAAAAATATATCATTACGCACGAAATGTAAATGCTTATATTATTTTTTACTTTTAAGACACTATTATCGAAAGAAAGCATAACTTGATGTATACTATGTATCAAAGACTGCTTAACCTCTTTGACATTTGTTCGTAGTAGAACCACTCCATCCAGACGAACATTTTGTACATGTTTTGTTACAGTCTACACAATGGCATGCACAGGTACCATTGCTCCAACATTGTCCTTTTATAATAAGAGCCGAGGCTTTTAATGTCTTAGAATTTGGATTAACTTAGTTTATGTAAATCAATTTACATGTATCAGTGTTTCTTATCTTCAACTTTTGTACTTTATATTTTATTTAAAAGTCCTTATTGAATCATAACATATCAAACAAGACCATATTATGCACACACCTTATTAAAAATTATCTATAGATATCTTTGGGAAAAGTACACACCTTTTATCATAACGATCAGTAAAGATTGTAATATCAGGACTGAACCGAACATTTTCATCTGAAAATAAATGCATTTCTACAATCACTAGTTTTAATTTATTTATTTAAATACTAGAATAGATTCAATATAGTGTGTTACTTCTGGCTCTTGTAAAATCAATAATTTGAGAACGATATTTTTTTATTGTAAAGATTTAACTAGAAATTTGGAATATACAGTCACTGTAAATTTTGTTGAGAGCAAATCTCTATCACAGGTACCTGTGGACAACACCCCAAACCCCGATATTCTTGTTGGACTTTTTTTAAAATACAAATTATGGTTATTTCACCTATTCATGATGTGTATCATAGGAGGAAATCGTGAAAACCCTAAAATAATCATTCCACAAAATACTTACTATACATTATAAGAGAGAAAGGGATCACTGGTTTTTATTGTTTAAAAACATGTATTTTTTTTATCTAAATCTTATATGTCGGTTCACATTGCTTCTACATATATTGTTCTTTTAGTGCATTCTGTTGGATTGACGCTGCATCCCACAATTTCTCCCTAAAAAGCATTCGAGTCAAAGCTTTAAAAAGTCTTTAAGTAAACGAAGCAATAGTGCAAAGAGAATGTTTCACTGATAATGAAAACGTCCGAGAGAGTTTTGGCCTGACGTATGACTTATCTCGGGAGTTATTGTAGGTAATAAATTCCCTATGCATTTCCATTGGGAGTTCACAGGTACCTCTAATTAATTGACTGATTGAATGCTGTTTTACGTCCCATTCGAGATTATTTCACTCATACATGTATAGAGACGTTACCATAAACCAGTGCCTGACTTCAAAATTTCAACCTTCAATCGGCACTAAATTACGGCCATTGACAAGTGAGGGGTCTTTATCGTGACATGCAGTCTCTCTTTTCAGTCTCAACCGAAGGACTCGCAACTTTAACTTCTAGTTCAGATTCCTCTGATATTTTTAATTAAAGAAATCAATTGACTGTTATATAAACTTTTAAATATTTAAGCATTGAGACATGAAACAGAAAGTCAATCCTACTCAGGGAAAGTACGAAGGAAAGATTTGGTTCTATTGCGAGACTTTTCCCTCTGCTCTATTATACAGAGTATTGGGGAAATTCTACTCTACAACATTGGGATACATGTTGAAATTGTGTTATTTGTAAACTATCTTAAAACCTATATTAAAAATACCTATACACTATGATAACATAAATTCTAGAAGTAGTTAAATTATCCATTGAGCAACAAATTATATAAAACAGAATTGTAGGTTTGAAGAAATCTCCTTCGCAATACTCGTCCTTACCAAGAAATTTAGAAATTGTAAAAAAAAAATAAAAATAAATGTATTTCGATTTATAATAAGTTTTTTTTAAATTTTCAGTGTTAAGCTTTAATACATACATGAATACATGTATTGTAAATATTAAATAGTATTTATTTGTATTTGATCATTCTGTAATGAAATGATCCTATCGATCTGTTCTCAAAAACTGAGGAAAAAACATACTTTAAAGATTTTAATTAATTGAAAATAATGTAATTCATTCTGCATACATTGTATATATATATAACATGGTTAATGTACATGTTATTCTTATAATAAATAGTAATGAAAGCATATTACTTACATAATAGTTACAGTATTTCATGAGAATTCACAATAATATTTCCGTGCCTGCATTGTATTACTAGTATAACGTTAATGTTTTAAAAAATTACTTAACTAAATCTTCCTCTTCCTCTGATATTTAGCGCAATTTAAACATGATGAGAATAATACAAATTTTTTTTTTTTAAATTTCATCATTTTACCTGTATTAATCAATGAAAATGTATTTCAAACAGGTAAGCATTAATTTCACCTAGTTTAAGGCGAATAAAAATGTCTACCTTACGTAAAATAACTTTTCGAAAATGAAATCAGTTACTGGCGTATACGAAAGCCCAGAAGGCTCATTCGAGATTCGAGGTTCGAAATACAAGATTCGAGATTCGAAATACGAGTTACGAGATTCAAGATCCAGATTAACCAATCAAAAGCGGGTTCAACATTTGATTTCTCCCCTTTATTTTGATTTTACTATCAAGAAATCGTTTAATATAATTCTAACAAATGATCATGAGTCATTTGATTAAATTACAATGCAAGAAAGAGTATTATATATATTAGAAGGAAATTTAAATAATCATTGGATTCTTGATCAGTAAGATATACTTTTTATTTTATGGCTTCTTAAATATTAAATACAACACATATATCATGAGTAAAAATATTTTTGTATTGTCTACTTTGTTTCCGGGGTTGATGACATATAAATAAAGTTATAATTAAGTGTCAAGTTTTTAAAAACTAACAATATTAAAATGCGGCATTAATATTTTATCTTATATCAATAGTAGATGAGTCTAAATTAGATGCAGAACTATAGTGTTATGGTTTTGAATTTTAGTCTCTGACCAAAGACCAAAATATACTCGTGAAACCTTATAACGCTACAGTTCGATTCAGCAGTCAAGTCTCACTGCACAAATGTACCCCTTATAAATCTACTGAAATATATACCCTTGAAGTACTGTGCAGTGTAGAGACGATTCGTAATACTAGTATTTCATATCTAATCATGATCAAAGACAATATTCTCCCTCAGCAATGATGTGATAAAAGAAAATACATGAACTAGTCGACCTACTTTTTCCGAGGTCAACGATAAGACCAATATTATTCCATATAAACGTATTTACTATTTCGATTAATGAGATAATAAAATTATATATGTATTTTTGAAAAATGTAATCCAAATTTTATTTTTATTTCGACTACATTAAACATTTTTTCTTGCATTATCATTTTAGCAAATGACCCATTTATTATAAATATATTCAACGATTTCGTGATAGAAAAACATTACAAAGGGGAGTAATCAAATGTTGAACCCGCTTTAGATTGGTTAGTTTGGATCTTGAATTTCGAAACTCGAATTTTGAATCGCGAATTTCGTATTTCGAAACTTGAATCTCGAATGAGCCTTCTGGGCTTTCGTAGGCGTAAGCTTGCTACACATAACTTGACAAAATGTCGTCTTCATAGACTTACAATTCAGCAATGAAATTAACACCACTATGTTTATGGAAAACATATGCCAATTTCATTTTGAGTTTATCGGAACTATTTTTTATCAAAAGGAAAAAAAATTAATTCTAAATTAAAAACTCAATGACTAAATGTATTGTAATAGTTATACTTTATATGTAGGCTAATCCTATGGGCCTTTTAGGTCACCTGAGTTTCCAACAGTTGAATTTGGATCATGTTTTAAACCTGACACCATGAAATTCAAATTCACAATTTTAAAAGAGGCACCATTGCTTTTCATAACTTTACACTTACCATGCTTACTTTGGTTACTTAATACTCATAATAACAAAGAGAAAATGCATTTCCACTTTATAACCAATTGCGCACTCCGTCCAACAGGAACCAGTGACCCTGTGGCCACATATTTCAAATTTCTGGAAATTTTATTATAAATTTATTTCATTATAAGCGGTTGATTAATACCAAGGAGCAGATTTCAAACCAATAGTCTATTTTCAGACTATGACCCCCCCACCCC
>PRKT01001642.1:18824-61995 GCA_003671525.1 Saccostrea glomerata | reverse complement strand
TCATCGTGCTGTTATAAAGATAAAGTAAAACTACTTGTTTATTACAATTAATTTAAAAAAAAAAATTATTGTGTGAGAATTTTTCATCGTGCTGTAATAAAGATAAAGTAAAACCTCTTGTTTATTACAATAAACTTTTTTTTCCATATTTGATGTGTGTTTGTTTTTAGATTTATAAGCTTGAAACATCTTCTTGGGCCCCATTGAAAAAAAATGGAATAGCCAAGTATTATTGTCGATGACGTCACAACGCTTAGTTTTTTCAGGCCCTGCTCAGCATGTGGAAAAAATGAGTTCCACTTGAGTTACAATGCCACATTATTATTGATTTAATAGTTTGAACCAATTTAAAGTCCGATAACTTAATGCAGTGGGGTGAATATACATGCCCCCATGCATAATCAAAGACTCAAAGGTATATAGCTTTTGTCCTGTCTGTCTGTTTCTCTGTAAGTCTATCCGACTGTTTATATCTGCTTGTCCACAAAAAAAACCTTCACATTGAACATAACTATTGATTGTTTAGAGTTATTTATTGGTCTCAATTTTGACAGATTTATACCTTGTATTAAACAAAGCCTTTCTCTGTTACAACATTTTTGACTTCTTGCTCTTGAAGTTTGACCCAATGTTGCAATAATTTATGCAACCTTAAACTTTGTCATCACATTTTGAGTTGGTGCGAAGGGGTTCATTAACTTATCTAAGGATCTAATTCATACTTCATAGATGTTTTCACTGTGCTAAAATATTTCTATGAATATCAATATTTTTAAACCTTAAAACAGACTTTTGAGTTTAACCCACTTTTTAAATAAGGTGAACTTTGGACATAACTTTTGAACAGTTAGCACCTTAGTTTTCATATGTCAGAGGTGTATTCCATACATGACAAGGTCTTCCTTTGAGAACCAACAACATTGACTTTTGACCCTGGAGTTTGAGATACTCTTGAAAAACCTTGCCATATCTTTTGAACAGTTATGCCTGGCCTTTGAATTTTTTTATACGTCTACTTTTATGCACCCATGATCAAAGAATCGAGATATACAGTTTTTTCCCCTCTTCGTCCATTTTGATTAAACATATTTTATTGACAAAGAGTCAAAAGGATCAGACAAAAGTTCAGAAACTTAGATAGTCTTCTCGCTCAAATATGGAAAAAAAAGTTTATTGTAATAAACAAGAGGTTTTACTTTATCTTTATTACAGCACGATGAAAAATTCTCACACAATAATTTTTTTTTTAAAATTAATTGTAATAAACAAGTAGTTTTACTTTATCTTTATAACAGCACGATGAAAATTCTCTGTTGACTATTACTGTTGTGTTTTTCCCTTTTTGTTAATTTATTTTTCCTGGATAGAGATGGGTTTTAATTTTAGAGTGGAAGCAAACATCATGAAATACTTAAGGAGGTATATCAAATGAGACATTTTATTTCACGTTAACAAACATTTAGAAACCGTTTGTTTAAACCAATTGTTACCAATTGTTACATATGTGACTTTATTTTAAGGTGGTAACTTACATAGTCCATAACTTTCTCCAGTTTTTCTTTAACCTTCTTTGTGTTAATCCCTGGGGGATGAGGCGCCTTTCTTTTAGGCGTCGCCCCATTAGCCATCTCAGGATCCCCACCATTACGATCATTCCAGGCTCTGTCAGCGAACGTCTGACGACTGACGGAGGGCGACATTGGGCGGGTGTCCCGGAAGTTCCGCATCTCCAGTCCCTCCTCCACCGGCAGAACATTGATCTGGGTGCTCTGACGGCTGACCCCGGGGGATATCTGGTTCCTGTACCCCCCTTCATCCACACTCTCGGCGTTTCCCATTTCACTTCACGTAATATCCTCCATCATAAAAATAATCCGTCCGTTCACGACAGTCCAGATCTTGAAATAACTGGCACCAACAGAAGTTTGGATTCATGCAATGGAACTGTTCTTGGCAAGGTTGGCAGATTTTATATAAAACTGTTTCGCAGGACTTGACCTTTTTCTTATGTCGTTAGATCACCATTGACAAGCCTTTATTCGCGTTATCTGATACGGTTGCGCATGTTAAACCTCTGATGACAAGGCCTGATTCCTTTGTCTTTGGGTTTATTGTGATCTTTAGTAATCAGGTGTCTTATTATTCTCATTAAATCTTTAAGTGTCACCTCGTGCAGAATTTGGAAGATGTTGCGCTTATTGTTCCAATTATTACCATAGACGTTTGGAGTACAACGACTATTTCATGCGTTCTTGCAATTAATTTTGTGATTTGGCTAAATTGATACTGCAATAGTGCGCAGAAATGACGATTGTTCAACTCCAAAACAGTTTATTTAATGAAAGGATAATATACCCTAACGAGAAAGGTTTATATGTGGACAATTCTAGTCGCAACCCGAGTTTTGCATTTTCGATATCAGCATGCTGTTTTTCTTCCTTTATATACTGATATACATATATATAAATTCTTGTCTTTTAAATTAAATCACTATTGGTGAGAAATTCAAAGATAGTATTTGAAGATATCTTTGTCATTTCACATAGATATACTTACATTCTTTTTGGTTTAAGGAATTCATTTGACATTTTCATTATTTCAGCATGTCGGAATTTGATACCCCCTCCCCCACCCCATTAAAAAACTTATGAAGTATAAGTAATAGTATTTTTCATCGTTTGAAAAAATAATGCATTATTAAATATTATGTCTTTTTTTATTTCTAGTCCAGCATTTTCATTTTAAATATTATAGATTGATATAATCATGAGCTGTCGTCGTGTCACATTTTTGGGGTTTAGTGTTTTGACAGAACAAGGTTAAAGTTATATATAGACCTTCAGCTGGTAAATGTCGAATAGAAATCTGATAGAGATGAGTGTCCGGAATCTAGGCAACTTCGAATGATAGGTAGTAAAATGTCCTCCAAAAACAACAGGCCTGTCTGCAAGTTGATGTCTTGTCATTTTAATATCTATAAATATAAAATGCTTTGCCATAGTTGACAAGACATCAACTTGCAGACAGGCCTGTTGTTTTTGGAGGACATTTTACTACGTATCATTGAATAAACCATTGAAATATGATGTAATATTCACAGGTTGTTGTAAAATTCAACGTCATGGAACAACAAGAAAGACCAGCATTTACACTGAATATTTTGAGTACCATGGAGAGCATGGACGTAAATAAAGTTCAAGTTTGTGCAAGGTAGAAATCAAAGATAACATATACTAGTAAACACAATATGTCTTTTCCTTTAATTACAACCTATGTAGAAATTTCTCCTTAGATGTTTACTTAAAAAAAAAAAGGTATAATGGTACATCGGGGTTTGGAAGTGGTATGACAATTATAGAATTTGGAATACCCTCTGGATTTGACGTAGATTTCGACAACATTCTGGGAGATGGATTGAAAAAGAAAGAGGAAGTCGATAACAAACTGGCTTTTTATTTTGATCAAGTAAGTCTGTTGTCATCTGAAGTAACCCTCTCTAATGGTTATCTAACATCTTCGGCCAAGGGTTTCTGAAACGCTACTCTCCTCATGAACCCTTGGCATACGGTGAAGTAAAAAGACGGGATTATTTTCCGTCACGTGATCTCGAATCTCCGGTACGCACAGATTGCGTCATCGACAGAAATAAAGACACGCGTTAAAAAAATTAAATCAAAGTTTTTTCAAGAATAATTAAGAAGCATTAATTGAGTTATGTTTATTTATTATATATAGTACAAATCTGAAGCTTCAATATAGATTCTTAATCACATATTTAGAAGATATTGGATGACACCATAGCTTTTCATAGAATTGCATGTTATCTTAAGGGTTTACTTGCGCTTTTCATTTCCGAGATTAAAGAGTCTAGAAGTATCCCGAACGCAATTATCGTCATTTACAAAAAACAATTGCTGATTGGTAGATCGGGTGTACTGAGAAAAAAAACCCAACTTCTATCAACACCGTATGCCAAGGGATTATGAGGAGAGTAGCGTATCAGAAACCCTTGGCTAGCGAATATGTGGTTTCTGATACGCTACTCTCCAATCGCATCATCTCGGGTCTTTCCGTTAGAGGTCGGAAAACAACCTCGAAGATATCGGATGAACCAGACATTCCAAAACAAAAAGTTGAGGCTGTTGTTGAAACTCCCAAAGATAACGCATCCAAAATACCAGGAAAGGGACCAAACAAAACAGTCAACACAAAACCAGCAGGGAATGTTAAAAGTGGTCAGGATTCCAATATAAACCCACCACAAAAAGCCACACCTACAAATAAGGGTACAAATTCATCATCTCTTCCACCTCCAAAATATGACCGTTTGGTGGAAGAAGTAGGAGGACTAGATAAACCTCATCCAGAGTTTGCTAAGGAAATGGAGAAGCTTCCCGATTCCAGACCTCCTGAACCCCCTGACGAAGACTCTCTTCTTCCTGGAGGTGAAGAAGATGACACGTACATGAAAATGTGGCTAGCAAGGAGCTAAAAGGCTTGATGGAGGAGTCATGGTGAGAGTCTGCTCTGGCTACTGCTTGCTTTTAGTAATATGGAGTTGCAAGTGTAGAGGATTAACTGGAATATAACAACCGCTGCTGATTAACTAAGTCAACAAAGACGTGCTATTAATTAACAAATGGCTCTTGTTTGACTTAGCGAATGCAAATAATATTGTTTCATAATGTGTGTATTTGAATTTTATTTAACAGACGAATCTTATGTTTTACATATCATTTTTACTGACTTATTGCGGTTTTATTCTTTGCTTGGGTTTAATTCATTAAGATTGCTTTGCTAAATAATTCAGAAGCTTTAGCAAAAGTGACTTATTTACTGATAATGGTATAGAAGAGAAATTCTAATTAATGTCTTGATTTTGCTTTTTTAGACAACAGAAATCATTGAAGAAATGACGAAAAGATTCACAGACGACGTTGTCAACACCACCATTGCTCGAACCCGTGCTTCTAGATTGTCTTACACACGACAGAGAACTTCACTGTATAATGAACTTTGATTTATTTCTTCGTAATATATTATGGACAGACCAAATGTCAACATTTTTGATACTAGTAATTTGAATCATTCTTATCACAAAATTTTCATGCATTTTTTGTCAATGACAATCCATCGTGCTTTCCAAAAAAAAAAAATTCAGTTAAAAACACTGCTAATTGTATGCACATAAAACGTATCTTGAGTTAGAGTATGCAATATTTCAGACTGTTTTGCATAGAAATGAAAGAAAAACCTCACAGGGGAGAGAGAAAATGAAATGGTTTGTTCTGTTCAAAAAGGCTGATTCAAAGATGGCAAGTGTCCTCTTTGTAAGAATGAAATATTAGAAATGTACATTTTTACATCCCAACTTTAACTTAGTCCTCAGTTTGATTTTCATTAGTAGTTATTTAGGAAAAAACTCGTGTATAGTATTGTATGCAACTCTTCCAATACATTTTCATTCACCTGAGTAGAGAACATTTTATCAGTATTTTTACAGAAACCTTTTTCATTTTCTTGTCCTGATTAAATCGCCATACATTTGTTATCCATCGAAAAATTGTAAGAAAAAGTGGGTATCCATATCAATTATATTCTTATTTGTCGATTTAAAAATAAAATACATTGTTTGACATAATTTTCCTGTTGTAATACATATTCCACAGTTGAGAGAAATGACATTCTAGGTATTTCTGCTAAATTTATTTAATTTGTTTATTTTGTTCTTAAAGTTATTTTTTTCAAACTATGTAAGAATTAGGAATTGTCATTTTTGGCTATGATTGCGGATGTTGCCAGTCAAAGGCTTTTTTTTTTACCCACTACGTTTTACAGAAACCAAAATTTCTCTATTAAATACCTGGGTGTAGTGAGATAACAAACAGTTTTCAAGCCCCAAAAATCCAATCAATAAAATCAGAGCAGAGCAAATACGGACCTCTAAAACATGAGGTGGGATCAGGTGCCATAGGGGAGTTAGCACCCCGTGCCGACCGGTCACACCCGACGTCTCGTGTGCTTCTCGTTGTGATCTGGAAATAACGGGAAAATTCGTCGACAATTCACTATGTAAATCAAGCTTATATCCATCTTGTATACGTCATTCTTATAGATAACCATCGA
This sequence comes from Saccostrea glomerata, assembly GCA_003671525.1. Taxonomy (NCBI): domain Eukaryota; kingdom Metazoa; phylum Mollusca; class Bivalvia; order Ostreida; family Ostreidae; genus Saccostrea; species Saccostrea glomerata. Next base: position 55,869 of record PRKT01001642.1, on the reverse strand, counting down.
TCATTGTACTGTAGGCTTGCTATAATAAATTAGTAATTGGTTATAACGGCAAAGAATAGCAAATTTTAGATACAGTTGTGTGATGTTTTCTGTCCTATATGAAAAAAAATTATAAGAAGCTACAGACATACATATGTGCCAATGAAAGGCCTCAAATTGAGATCTTTTCTCGGCCTTCAGGGCCATTCAGCAGTGAAGGTAATTCATCGAGCACACGCCTATTGTTCCACAGGCATTGGAATTCTGCAATTTCTGCAAGCAACCAAGTATCTTCAAATACTACTAAAATTATTTTTCTTATTCATATTCTTTATATAAGTATCAAAGTAAAGCCAGTATCTTGCAAATTGACCCCAGAAATCGAAAAAGTGATGATTAACACTTTTTAGATAAATTTAAATCTGTATAATCAACTTTAAACGTCATAGATTCCAAGTTTAAGCAGGGGCCTCATTTTCTGTGCTTTGCCTGTAAAATAAAAAAAAATTATTTAAATTTAATGCTAGGTATACCGGCTGTTAATGAATTCGAACATAATTGTAAACCAAAACTCATTTCTCCTTATAATATAAATTTATATATATAGTTAAAAAAGCTAAATTATGTACGCACACATTTGCACTGTGGACAAACATCGCAGTAGCTGGACTTTTGTAGCAAGAGTGGTGTGTAGAAACTAGTAACTTGATTACCTACAAAAAATAACGTCATGATCTCTTTTCTGTTTGTCAAATACTTTTCACTTTACAGTGTAATAGATAGGAATAAAAGATTAGTTCTACAAAGCACTCATCGACTTTAAGCTGTACCGTCGAAATACTGTTGACATTTCAATGCAGATGATAGGAAACAAGTGCAAAGTATACTTCAAGTATACTGAATTTCTCAGAATATTAACAACGTAAAATTTGTCAGGGGTCCCACGTCAACGATTGCACTCGGGACTCTAACGTTGTGTGGATATCACAATATTGGACTTACATAATTTAATATATATAGCACTTTTTCATATGAAAATATACATCTTTTCATATCATTAAAACTAACAAATATTGATACGAGTTTGATTTAGGGAGAATGGATAATGTTGAGAATTACATACTTGGATTGTAATATTCGTAGACTCGGACGGGAGAAGGTTTGACCTTACCCACCATAGAGCTTCTGATAAGTGTTAAGTTTAAACAACTTTCTTTTTCTGCTTTTATCTGTAATAAAACATAAACATTCATAAAAATATATTTTTCAGAAAATCCACCAATTGTGTGCTGTTTTTGCGTTTGTTCATAATCAATTAGATAACATCTTCGCTAGCCAAAGGTTTCTGATACTAGTACGCTCCTCTCCTCATAAACCCTTGGCATACGGTGTTTATTCATCATTTATAGTCCAAATTAATATTTAGAAGATATTAGTTGATGTCATTTCTATTCATAGGATCGCATGTTATCTTACGGATAGATTGTTTACTTGCGTTTTTCATTTCCGAGATTAAAAAGTCAAGAATTGTCCCGAACGCATATGTCGTCATTTACAAAAAAAAAACTGCTGGTTGGTCGACCGATCGACATCACATACAACCAATATAGGTTAAAAACTATCAATCCAGACACCCTTCTTTTTTACCATTATATCATATGTCCTTGAAATTATTGCCAATAATTCTTGTTTCTGTTATCTTTTTCTATGAAATTGAATGCTCGTTACGACATCACATTTATTATGAGTACCATATGCCTTATACATGTGAAGCAGACAGGAGGAATTAAAACTATCCAACCACATAAATGTATAACGCACAGTATGTTCCTCCAAGAAAATCAGAAATCTCCAACACATAGAATGCACACTGTTGTAAATGCTTTAAGTAGATCGGGGTAACTCGTACACTATTAACATAGAAAAATTAATCTCTCATGTCACAGATTTAATACAGGTACGCTAATGAAAACGCCTAACAGTTTAAAATAAGAATAACCCGATTATTCATTGTATGATAAACAAGTGGGGTTTTGTTGGACCACGAGTTTCTATAGCGTGCCATTCCGTACTGGGATGCGCAATTTTTGCTGGAAATCTCGACACCTTTCAGTTGATGATGTGGATATATTTCTTTAGGTGATTGGGAAGTATTTTGAGAGGATGGGTTCCACCTACAGCGATATGACACCCGAGAGCTCGGAAAGAACACCTTCCCCAGAAGAATATGGGGGATCTATGATGAAGAAGCGCCCCCTGGGTGACGATCCACGACCCTCCAGCGTCTACGATGAGAAGAAGAAGAAATCCCCGGATGAACCCGAGGAACCGAAGAACAAGCTGGCGCTATCACAGATGGTAAGGTTATAGACATATAGGTTCAAAGACTTGTAATTGTATGAGCTAGTCACCGGGGTTCTTTTCATAAAAAAAATAATCGTAAATTATGTCTTTTGACAGTAAAAAAGATTAAGAAATCAAGAGAAATACTTAAGTTACAAGATGCACAAAATCAAGTTATTTAACTTCTTTTTCAATTCCAATTCTTGTAGATTTTCATTGTATTTAGTAGATAGTGTGCTTTTCTCAATTAGTAGTGAAGATGATTTTACCATAGATATATACACTAGTATCATTCTGTCAAAGTTAGCTCTGTTCTGAGCGTTATATATATGCATACAGTATTCTAGTATCCCGAAATATTTATCGCATAAAAATTATGTTCTTAGAAGTTTATTTATTGTTTTTATACTAAATCATCTTACTGAAGAAACTTTATCAGAACATTTGAAATATGTTTAATGTCAATGCAGGCTTCAGCTATAGTACTTCATTTTATTGGAAAGCAGGGTATTTTAATATAAAAAATAAATTCTATCTTTTCAATCAAGCCAGTATATTGTGGTCCATTTGTAATGAAGGTAAAATTTTCATATGAACAATATTTCTAACAAATGAATATTTAAATCCTTTAAATGCATGTCAGGACAATTCATACTTTAATTTATAACATTGATATAAATCATATTTTTATCTATTGTTTAACTGAAGCTCTAAATCAAATTTTATCTATTTCTTTTTGTTAAAAAATGTGTAAAATTAGGCAAGATTAATATACTGAACAGAAATAATATTTTAACTAATAAAAATATTTGATGAATCCTTTCCAGCACACAACTAATAGGGCCTAGAGAATATATCTGTAAATTACAAATATAGATTTCTTTGTTTATATGGTATAGCACTTCGGGTCATTGTTCACAGGGTGTAAAGTTGGCAGATTTGGTTACCTAAGGATAGGGGAGGGTATTGTTATCTTAGAGCTACCAACCACGATACAGATCTATATCACTGTTATTGCTGAATATTTAAACATAACGAACCATCGCCTTACAATGTGGCTCAATATGACTTTATATAGGGGTTGTCAAATGTGAGATTTATTTTAGAAACGATACATAAACTAATGTCCAAACTTTGTCAATTCTAGAAGTACATACCTAAATATAAAACACCATTTGAATCCCCAACTCACCCCAAAAAAAGACAACAACCCAAGCAAAATAAATTTACTTTTAAATCTAAATAAAAAGAATAGTATTAACACATGTATAAGTATAATACGTAATTCAAATGTACATTTGCATGAATAAAGAAAAAGACGTTGAATTTGTAACCTTGCTAATAAGGAAAGCATTTACATGTACTATTCAAGAATAATAAAAGAACTCATTTTAATGAATTAATATTTAAACACGGAATAGATCTGTGTTTTGAATATGAATATTTCTCTTTATTACTGAATATTCACAATTGCTCGTTACCTGGGAATCTTGCACGACGTACAAAACTATACTATCTTTAATAACAACATTTTTTTTAATTTGTGATTTAAAAGTTGTTATATTTTTTTTTAAATGGAACATGTTTAAATACCACCATTATGATGTATAACCATGTAATTAATTGTTCTAAAAAATAATGTTCTATTTGATAAATATCGAAAAAGAAAACATATTTTGTTCTAATATCTTCCTTCTCCTGTTGTTTAGAATAGAGAGGTTCCTGCGATACAGTTCGCCACGATGAAATTCCACCGGAAGTGCGAGTTTTCTCATACTCACTTTGTCTACACACGTGACGAGTCGCTTCTTCCTGACATGCCGCCACCCCACCCCCCGTACACCCGGAAGTCCGAAATCTTTGAACCAAGGCAGTACAAGAAAGTGGACAAGAGAGCCTTGAAGGTAAGGAGTACATCTCTGTCAAATACATTTTACGTCATCAAAACCTCTTGTGAGAGTTCGCATGGCAAAGGAGTAAAAAAATGTCAGATATTTGTACACACATTTCTTCTCTTTATATACAAGTTTCTTTGTCATGTTGATCATGCAATAAATACCTTCTTATGAATGCAACCGGATTAATTTTTGCACTCTACTTCTTCTAAGCTTCTATCAAAGGGGAAGCCAATGTTTAAAAAGTATTACCTTAAATTAGTATTATAACCTCTGATACGTTTATCAGACAGATTATAAACTAGTTTGCATCTTATGCCTTGTGCTACATTAACAAAATCATAAGAAATTTAACGAGAAAACTCCTGTATTTGACGGGGAAAACGAATGCTCGAAAACTTTACACCGGTAAGAATCTAAGATGTTTCCATTAAATTGCTTATTTACACATAAAAAATAATTTTGAAGGTTCCTAGAACTTTCCTGAACAAGTTGCTCTGTGAACTGGTTGGTCACCTGACCGACAACTACAGAAGTGACATCGCCAAACTTCGAGCACTCTACGTTTGGTTGACTTCTCAAAATCTCCGGAAACTTAAGCTTCCGCTCAAACCAGCACGAGAAGGACACGTTTGGCATTACTTGGAAAAAATCAAGAAAAAGAAAGGAAACTACGCACAACTTTTCAGTCATCTTTGCAAGTAAGACATTTCACAATTTGTTTTCATGATACCATAATTATAAACAAATTAATTAAAGTTTTCAAAATGATTTTTTCGATACAAGAAACCCTAAATGGAGATCACTTTATTTTCAGTTTGGCTGGTCTCCCTTGCATTGTAATACATGGTTACCTTAAAGGCAGTACATACGAGATAGGACAGACACTCAACAAGGACTCTCACTATGGAGAATGGAATGCTGTATTGGTGGACAACAACTGGCGTCTCATTAACGCTTATTGGGGTGCATGCGCAATAGAAGGCGACAGTGACAGTGACATGACCACCTATCGTCTGGATGAGAACTTTTTCATGCCTGACCCAGATCAACTCGCATACACACATTTTCCGGAGGAACAAAAATGGCAGTTGATGGAACCATCCATGTCCATGTTTAGTTTTGAAAGACGTGCATTCTTGAAGGAACGGTTCTTTGAACTGGACATGCGAGTTTTATCACATCCAGACTGTGAATTTAAAGTACAAAATGGGGAAGATGAAATCCTGTTTGGAATGAATGGAGAAAGAGCACCACATCTGAACTTCATCTGTTTGATTTACCTAAAAGAAGAAAAAGACTATCGACTTCTTTACGACGACGAGAACCGGTATCAGCACGATTTTCTTTACAAACCAAATGAGGATTCTTTATCAGTAAGAATACGTTTTCCTAAGCGAGGTACATACCGTGTTGAAATAGTTGGCAAAGACACAACTATACAGGATGAGAACTACGAGTACGACTGGATTGCTATTTATAAAGCTACCGTTGTCACAGGACCAAAGAAATACGCAGCCTTCCCGAAGGCTGCAGACGTTGGCTGGGGAAATAGTCCGCTTTTACAAGGGCTGGGGCTTACCTCAGCAAACTTTGAACAAAACAGAGCCGTAGTTACTGCAGAGGAAGGAATGTGCACAATTGCCTTTGAATACAACACACCAGAGGCGGAGGATTTGTCACTATCTTATAAAATGATAAGCGTCAATTCTGGACTTGAAGATGTGGCTATGGAATCTGATGCATTTGTTAAGGAGGATGGAAAGTTCCAATGTTATATTAACATACCACCGGGTGACGAAGGTGCATTCTGTTTGTTTGCACAAGTAGACGACCCAGAATATGGCTCTATTGAAAAGAACATTTGCAATTACCTTATCTTATCAACTCCACTGAAAGAACTTGATCAACAGGAGAAGAAGGAGGTAAAGGTGGTGGAAGATGGTAAGTTACTGTTAATTATGCGTGGATCTAGTCCTCCTACTTCTTCCACCAAACGGTCATATTTTGGAGGTGGAAGAGATGATGAATTTGTACCCTTATTTGTAGGTGTGGCTTTTTGTGGTGGGTTTATATTGGAATCCTGACCACTTTTAACATTCCCTGCTGGTTTTGTGTTGACTGTTTTGTTTGGTCCCTTTCCTGGTATTTTGGATGCGTTATCTTTGGGAGTTTCAACAACAGCCTCAACTTTTTGTTTTGGAATGTCTGGTTCATCCGATATCATCACGTAGTCTTCTCCACCTACTGCTCCTACATTTTCTATTTCTGGTTTGGGGTCAGTTTTCTTCTTCAAATTCTTGAGAGTTTTACTGAAAGGACTTGGAAGATCTGGTTCCTCTGGTTGTTCTTCGTTAACCTCTTTAAATACTGGCATATTTGTGGCAAAGCTATTCTGGTACCCAGCAGGTTCTTGGGAAATTGTGTCTCTTTTGAGATAAACTGCATTCTCAAGATCAGAATTTGCCGCTTCCCGCACTTTATCCAAATTTTTGGTTTTTGCTTTCAAACGTGTGGCTGCTAGCGTCACTATAGGTACAGCTTGCATCATTTCATCTCGCCTTCTATGAGAAACTTCCTCAGCGGTAAAATGAACCTTTGGAACACAATGATTTATGTCGCATACAAGTTCTTGTAAAATATATTGATAAGTAACGTATTTTCCAGATATATTTAAAAAATAATATTAGTTCACTTACCCACTCATAGAACGTTGCTGCTCCACAGCTTTGATTCACTATGTCTCCCAGCTTCATGTCTCCAAGAAGTTTCTGGGCTCCAAGAGCTATGTCTAACTTACAGTGATTAATATCAAACATATTGATCTTCCTCTTTAGTGATGCACGGCCTGTTTTACCGAGAATAGCTTGGACGTTTTTCCAATCCTGAAAATAGAACAATACGGTAAAATACGTCTATATCTTAAATCTAAACTGTAAAAATATCTAAGGAAATTTGTGTCAATTGTTTACCCGTGTTTCTTCTTCGAAATGTCCCAATAGCAACAGTGTTGCCTTCATCACAGCATGAATCTCAGGAGATGGGTTGGAGTAACAGCGGATTTCAGCAATGGTCCTCTGATCCAAAGCCAAAACCTTGTGCATCATTTTTGAGATGTTTTTCAGACGTTCTATGTTCTCCTTCGCCTCCTCCAATTTCATATACATGTGACGACCAACTCTCTTTGTTTCAACCAAATCAACCGCACGTTCAAGCATTTCAAGTTGCTTGAAGTGAATAGCATCGTCGAGCACTGGAAAGAGATAACAGTTATTTCTTAGACATATGTTCTTATAAACAGTTCCTTACATTATGAAATTCATCATTGTCAAAATTTTTACACATTTGTTGATTTCTGGGTGTTAAACTTTCTTTTTTGGAAACCTCAGTCTAACATAATGATATCCACTATTTGAAAAATCACCGTCTAATCAATAATTAAAGCATGCATTCCTGCTTCCCACAGTCTTAGTGTAACATAAATAACTTCTTGTCATCATCGATTTAAGTGGCATGAGCCTTTGTACCCACGGTCTAATGAGAAATTTTTCGAAATAAGATAGAAAATTGTCTTTGTCTACAAAACGCAATTCTAAGGAAGGCACATGTTATTAATGATAATTTATATCTAGAAATAGGTAATTACTTGTGATTTTGATGTTCAAATAGATATGCAATGTATGTATTATGCTTTTGTGTACAATGAATAGTTTATGTACCATGTTTTAATTAAAGAGAAAAAAAAACTATGGCACAGCATAATGCACATAAAACACCTTTATCATATTTGTATTTATTTAATCCAGATGATACAATGACATTTACATTTAAAATAATTCTAAATAATAAATAAAATATACACTCAAAAAATTCCATTGGGTATGACCTTTTTGCTTTTTTTTTTTTAAATTAGAAATACATGCACTAGCATCGTGATGAATTGTTAAAACGTGATCATAAATGACGAATGTAGTTTTAATAAGAAATTTTTCTCGGAAATATAATTCTCAATTTGATTTTAAAATGTGGATTAAATTTCCAAAAACGGACATGGAGTGTTTTAATTCCACCAAGAATTAGGAAAACACTACCAAAAAGTTAATATAGTTTACAATCATGGATAAAACGTAAATCAGGAATAAGCGTACATTATAGTAATTTCGGCATAAGATGTTGAAAATTCAAACATTCTGATTTATAAAAAAAAACAATTGTGATATCAAATCTATTGAAAAATCTTTGTATTAACAAGGTATCCACATTTTATTAATCAAGTCTGGAATATATGTTGTTAGATCTGATGTTTTTCCTTTAGTTCTGTTTATATCTCCACGAGAAGTAAAGAGGCCCGTCGAACATTTACTACAACCCGTGATGTATCTTTTTAAAATACAACATAAAGCAACGAAAAGGATTATCCGATACAATTTTCTTGCATTCTTTCTCTCAAACTGTTTAATGTTTACTTAATATGCATTGAAACTTTCTAAACTTCAATGCACCTTTAACTAATTCAAATAGTGCTAGCGTAATCAAAATTAACAATATTTTCCTTTACAAAAAATTACTACACTTAATTACTACACTTAATTACTACACTTAATTAAACACGTGGAGATAACGATCCCTATTCAAGACCGGAAGTCCATAAAACAATAAAAAATGGGAGCAGAGCAAACACGGATCTCCAAAACATTGGATGGGGGGTCAGGTGCCATGGGGGAGAGAGAGCATTCCCTGCCGACCGGTCAAACCTGCCGTGTGCTCCCTGTCATGCTCGGGAAATAACGGGAAAAGCCGTCGTCAATTCAGTTTATAAATAATGGACTAACAATTAGTATGAAAACGCCAGTCAGCAGTTGAATCAAGGATAAATTGTATTTACTGACAAGAACTGTGGTATCTTTTGTCTCATATCGTAACGACATAAGAATGGAAATTACCACTGTTAATTGACAATACGACGCCGATATATCTATAAATGTCGATTTGAAGGCCACAGCTAGTGTTCTGTAGTTTACTATCATTCACTAAGGTAAATACTTTGATTTTAGAAATGTTGATTGACTATAGTAAAAAGTTTTATACCATAGTAAACTGTAATATTTATTTAACAAGAACTATGTCAAAATGGCCAATAAACCCACCTGTACTAAGGCAGCTCCCTTTCCATGGGCAGACATATTTATAAATGGCGGTATTGTAGATGGCTAAAGAAAAATATATAATGGATTGTTATTTATTGAAAAAGAGAATGTGTTTAACATTGCTACTGTGATAACATTGGAAACACGTACCCTTAATATCTTAATAATATATGAAAAATTTTACATGTGTGGGTAATATGATTAGAATTGTCAACTCTATGACAAAGGAGGTACAAGAAAATCTTTATTATCTTGGATCAAATTAATGTATGTAAATTGATTTTCAACGAGAGCTCTGAAAGTGAAAATGCTGAAATACTGTCCAATCTCTTTAATTTTGGAAATCAATATTGATAAAGTGAAAAATACACAAAAGTGAATAAATATGCATATAATTTTGTTGTAATGGGTAAATGGCCTTTAAAAAAATTAGGTCCCCGTAATCATGATGATAAGATTGAGAATAATTTTAAATTTTACCTGATATTTTTGAAGAACCATTTTGTTATCGTCACGAATGAGAAAATGGTGATCTTCATTGGGGGTGTAAGCATATATATCCATCGACTTGGAATCCCCGAAAACGCCCATCTCACTCAGGGCTTGTAAAGCAACTACAGTATCCTAAACATCAACAAAGGTTTGTTCACATATTCATCATTAATTTAAAAGAGCACTCAGCATGAACAACTTTGTTGTTGAACAACGTTTAATAAGACAATAATTTAATATCATAATTACCTGTGTGGACATGAAACCTCCAAAAGCATTTCTTTGTTCTATGATCCATTTCATAACATTCTTTGCTTTAAGATACTGCTTCTTTTTGCTGTAATAAAGCAATGCATATGAAGCTGTTTCGATATCATAGGTACTAGCCATAAGAAAACTCGAATCTTTTCCTCTAGATGTCCAAGGCTGTCCAATCCCGTAAACTAAAAACATGAACATATAATGTAAGTTACTTAAATCACAAATCATATGTAAGCACGTGTCTTTTACCAATACTTCATATTTAATCTCCAAAAATCGCAACAATCTCACAAAGATTGAAGCTATTCGTCTATAAAATGGAGCAAAGCATTTGAGAACATACGCCGTCAGCCTATTGGGATGTATGTATGGCTCATCATTGTCGTATATGAAATATTTCCTCGTACATGTATACACAATGAACACCAGACGTGGGACATAATGTTTAATTACTGACCTACCATACAAGTTTGGTTCAAAACAGACTGATACTTGCATTTTTTATTTCAAATTATAATCAAATAATCAAATACTCAGTACCCCAAAATGTTTTAGGTATATATTGGTAATAAGCTTATTACGCACGGGAAAAAGGGGGGAAACGAACCTGATAATCCATGCATATTTTATTTATCGAATTTTGTATTTTCACGATCTTAGAGATAGAATAACTAAATACTAAAATTAAAGGTAGTGAATTTTCCTAATTTTTTGTCGATTTCAATGGCTACCCCCATATTAATACATACCAAGTACTCGATGGACCACTGGACCAGAAATTGTACGATCCATCATATCTCTGGAAAGACAGTTCTCTCTGGAATCCTAATGACAATATTGTAATCATTAATTTACAATCATATTTTAAATAATATTAATACATTAAAAAAAATATATTTTAAATGCGGTTACATTCGATACTCGTTCGAAATACTACGATATGACACGATACATGTACACGATATTCCGGCGACTTTATACGAACATGCATGTTATGCATGCTAAATTGGGTTATTTAATTCATTAAAATGATGCCATTAATTTTTCATTTATTTGTTATCTACCCTTGGAAGGAGTGGTCTTCATTTTGAACAAACTTGAATCCCCTGTGCCCAAGGATACTCTGTGCTAAAGTTTGATTGAAATCGACCCACTAATTCTTGAGAAGAGGAAAATTTGAAAAGTTTACGACGACAGCAACGACGGCCATGACAGACAACAGACACAGTTTGATCATAAAAGTTCACTGGAGCCTTCGGCTGAGGTGAGCTAGAAAGATATGAGCCTCTTTTAAACGTATAAGCTCCCAGTATATTTGTCAAAAGTATGTAAGATGTAAAATTTTAATTACCTTTCTCAATGTAATCCATTAATATCATCTTCCACTTGGCGGTAAGTTGACCCGACTTTTTAAGGTATTCGTAAATGAAGACATCGGGTGCAAATCTTACCAGCGTTTGTTCACCACATCCTGTCGGCAACGTTACTAATTTCTCCAGACCCTTTATTGAAGGAACCATGTAATCACCTGAAATAAATCCGGATTGTTTCCTTGGAATAGGGGAAGAAAATTAACAAAATACGGAACCTGTGTTTTTTGATATCGAGAATACTAGTATTTCATGATTTTGTATCTGAATTTATTATATATATATATATATATATATATATATATATATATATATATATATATATATATATATATATATATATATATATATATATATATATATATATATATATATTTGGAGGTAAAAACAGAAAAAAGGCTCAATAAAATCCATTTAAATCATAAATTGGGAGCAAAGCAAACACGGACCCCAGAAAACATCACAGGAAAGATCAGGTGCCAAAGAGGAGTAAGCATTCCTTAATTTGTCGATCATTTACATTCGCCGTGTGGTATTGTCATGATCGTGTTAACAAAAGAATCCGTAGACAATTCAGTGTGTATGGCCCCACAATTACCATTAATATGAAAAACCTCAGTCATGTTTCAACTTAATAATAGTCTAAGATTGTTTTCGCTGAAAAGGTCATTGTAACGACCATAGAACTTGCAAAAAAATTACTTTAAACAAAACTGTTGATTTCTTTGTTTCATCAACTTGTTTGTTAGAGCTTGGTAGCCTCGCTTTCGGCTCTATATAATCAACACAAATTACTGCGCATGTTAAAAAACGTGATGACCATGGGAGATTGAACATAGTTCAACTCCCAAAAAGAACCCGCAAAATTAAACGACCGATAAAAATTCATTTCTGAAGCTTGTTCATGTCAAAGATGAATATATATATTACCTTTACAATTGTAGACACCAAAATTTACTGGTTCTGTATACTCGAAGGGATTGGACAAACTACCGGTATATTCTACTGATTTGAAATCTCCAGTGAATTTAACCAATTCATCCAAAAATACCTCAGCAGATCCAATTCCAACGGCAAAAAGAATTACTCCAGCACTTCGAAGTTCGGAAGACACTGTGGCTGTTTGAAACGGGTTGGTTAATTGGTTTGCTGTCATTAAGATCACAATTTTGCTAGCGTTCCTCCGGCCTCCGTTTGATACTCGAAAACTGTTTTGTTGTATAAACCTTAATGCCTTGTAAGTGTATATAGTCATACTAGGTCTATACGGAGCCATGAGTGTTGCTGCCTTGATGGCAATCATATCTCTGTAAGCATTCAATGAAAAGACTTCGTGTGTGTTTAAACCAAACGTTATAAGAGACACTCTGGTTTTCTCAGTGAATCTGTTGGTCATGTTTGCGATGTACTGCAATGTAAGTTGAAAACCCTCCTTCCCAAGTCTTGCACTGGAGTCGACCAGAAAGACGACCTCAGCCTCACCTTCACAACCTTCAATGACATTCTCAGATTTAAAAAAAATCAGGCCACGAGACCATAAACTGAGAACAGACTTAAGTCAAAATTACAAATCAATATAACTTTTGATAAAATTTTGATAACAAAACACATTTTTTTTACCATAATTATCTTTTAGGTATTACCATCCTCCTGTGATGTCATATATTTAAAAAAAAAAACTGTTATTTATCTAACTTCATACCCAATATAAAAATATATTTTGTAGGATTGCTTTTCCATTAGTGTAATGCAAAACCTTGTTAAGTAAAAGAATTGTAAAAATGTATAATTTATTTATTTAAACAATTTTACAACATTTAAAAAATGTTATTAAGGGCAATAATTCCTTCTCGTGTATCTTCATTCAGGCATTTTCTTTATTGTACTTCTAATGTAAAATACTAGTAGTTTCCCTAACATTCAAAATTCAAACATATTTATTCAAAAACTATTTCTCTGATCCTTTTAGCATCAAATTTATATATTTTGAACAGTTTTTTCATATTTTTTTATAGTACTGTTCCCTAAAAATGTATTATTTTTAAATGCCGACGTACACTTCTGGTTTATATTGCCGTACGTTTTATAAAATATGGTAACCTATATATTTTTTGCAATAAGTAGATAATTTAAACTACATTAATTGAAAATTAATGTAGTTTTTCCACTTTGAACTATTAAAATTGTGAGGGTGGAAAAACCTTAAATTGAAATCTTAAACAAACCTGCAACTTCCTGATAAGGTATCTTTTATGAATGACAAGCTATTCAAAATCAAAATGTTGACTTAAGTCTGTTTTCAATTTATGGTCTCCAAGCCAGAATTTTATATGAGAGGACCTTACCAGTAACCTGAGTATATTAAATTATATTACATCAAAGAATATATTTAAAAGCCAAATAATCTAATAGGTAATGTTATGTTGCTCAAGTGCAAAAGAAATAAATGATCAGGGATTAAAAAACTAGGGTAGTGCTCAGTAACATATATCCTAACGTAGATCTATTTAATTCCATGTGTTTTCAGTACTAATACACACCCATTTGTCCATTTGACCATTCAGACTATACGCAACATAAATGCTTTCTTACTTATAACGTGTACTCTGTTTCATTTTAAGATGCAAGGGACAAATGCATTTTCACCATATAGTAATCAATAGAGCCCCAACCTAATACAAAAATTCTTTGAAATTCACAATTTTGGAAGAAGCATCTTTGTCACAAAAACTCTACACTTAGTTTGTTTGCTAAATATCCAGTTGCAGTAAAAGTTTTCTTTTAAAATCGATGACTTTTTCCTGATAGCGCTCATCTTCTTTAAGGTCAAACGATACGTTCCCCAAATATCTGTTTTGTATATCTTCATAGAGTATGAAAAATATACAAAATTTTAATAACTTTTCTAAAGTGGTTTCTAATTGTTTTTTTTTTTTAAAAATTGAAACACTGAAAATGTGATTTTGGCGAACTAATTTTTTTCCTATTAAAGGGTTATGTAAGTAATGCCATCCTCTGGTATCTTGCACAAATGCCTGGCAAGGTTCCTCAATTCTTTGTGAGTAAATATGTTAAAGTAGTAATTGTTCAATGACAAAATCTTGGAAAAAATTATATATTATTGAGGAACGTCTAGTCTGTCCTTAACAAGCTAACTTGTTCCTGGGGTAACGGATTAAAATAATTTGGAAGAGATATACTTGTTTATCATAAACTTGCACTTAATCTATATTTCTCTGCTTAAAACCTAGAAGATTTTTAAGAATTAATGCATGTTTTTGTTATACAACCCTCTCTCCAAGCCTAAAACGAGAACATGTAACCAAAGGGGTTTCATAATATTCTAAAAGGCACCCTCGCTTATCATAACCATGCAATTAGTTTTATTTGCTAAATATACAGGGAAAGAGAAAAAGCTTGTTTAAACAATTCTTGCATTTGTAATACCCAAATGTTTATACTCACGACAACAGTTTGACTGAATGATGTACAGAAGTGACGAGTTTTTTTAAAAGACTCCTGAGTTTGATTGTTTTAGCACAACCGCAACGACCCCATGATGGGCCATGCAATTCATCTTTTTTGTTTCTTTTTACCCATACATAGATGAAAATGGCCAGATGTTAAAAGGACACATTAAGAACAATGTACGACGACAGACGAGGGCAATTCAAGTGATGTAATAAAAAAAATTGAACTAAAATTCGTGCTATGTTTACTTGCACCTTCTAGTTTTCTTATAGCAGACTCCGCCATGGGACTTCCAGAGAGAAGCAGGGCATAAGCGGACAGGGCGACTTCGTATGGATCAACCATCAACTGAATGTTCCGTTCAAGATAATGCCTGGCCTTTTGGATAGCACTATGTGACTCGCTGTTCTGAGGGAGAAAAATCTAATCCTCTAAACAGGTGTTCTTTTAAGTTTACCGTAAAATGTATTTTAGTGGTAAAATTTGGAAAATGCAAAACTTACAGAAATGATATGACTGCTTTCAGCCAGAGCAACCATAGCAAAGGCAGGATTCGCCTTTTCGCTAAGATATCCTTTCTAAAGAGATAAACATCCAGTTTCTTTACATATTTTATTTTCTATTTATAAGTTTATGTCTGGTTTCTTACTTTTTGTGTCCATTGTCTGTCTGTCTGTCTGTCTGTCCGCCCGTTGTCTGTCACGCTAAATAGTTTGGGCATTGTGAGGCAAGGATTGGAGATTTTGCGATGTATTACTTAAATAAACATTTTCTAAAGTACGTGAATATTTTTTTACGTCGAGAGGTAAGTCTATGTTTCCTAGAAAATTGTTTTCATTTGAAAAAAAAAAGCAGCATAACAGTCCCCTTAAGCTTGACCTTTTGACCTCCATTTCAAAGATTCAATTCAACATTATTTTTTTTTATTTTAAGAGGTAGGATTTAATTTTTAGCATATTTATTACATGTTCATGACCTCAGGTCACTTTACCTTACATTATTTACACATTTTTTTCTCCGTTATTTCCCGAGCATGACAAGGAGCACACGGTGGATTTGAACGATTGGCAGTTGATGTTCACACCTCCATGGTACCTAATCCTACCTCCGATGTTTTAGAGGTTTGTGTTTGCTCTGCTCCTGATTTGTATTGTTTTTATTATATAAATACCGCATTTAGCTTTCTTTATATCTTAAATGATGCTATAGGTAGACGACACATCGGTTCTTTTGAACACTGTACTGCTGATTCTTGAAACTCGGGACATTTTTAAAAATCTCAGCTCATAAAATCACGAAAGAAAATCACATGGCTTTTAAATCTTCAGTATTGTTCCTAGACACAAAAAAATTGACAATGCCACAAAAATCTTACTGTCGGTTCCTCTTTTAATATTCTGTGTGGTCAATCGAGACATAGAAAATAAATGAAAGAGGATACCTGTTCATAATAGTTTCCTCCGTGTTCATAGAAGTAGCCGTCAGATCTCTGTTGTCCAATCAACCATTTCTGAGTTTTCCGGAGAGTTTCTGTGTTAATGTCTATGTGTTTAGCTGCTTGAGCAAAGCATTTGAGAACATACGCCGTCAGCCTATTGGGATGTATGTATGGCTCATCATTGTCGTATATGAAATATTTCCTCGTACATGTATACACAATGAACACCAGACGTGGGACATAATGTTTAATTACTGACCTACCATACAAGTTTGGTTCAAAACAGACTGATACTTGCATTTTTTATTTCAAATTGGCATAATGAATTTATTTTTTACACCTGCTTAAGTCATAAGTTTAATCACTTGTCGGTTCACCATAGTTAAAAACTTAAAACATGTTTGGCCCGTTGATTTCTTTTGCCTTTGATTTTTTTTTAAAATAACCGGTAATTATGTTATACTCGTTTCTGAATAAATAGTTTGAGTGAAAAAGGCAATTTGTCCATATGTTTTCAAGCAATGTTTAGGTCCATTGGCAATTTATTGTACACGAGGGGCATTTACAGGTATAGTAGGGGCAGTTGGAGGTACAGGAGGGGTATTTACCGGTACAGGAGGGGTAATGTCTGGTACAGGAGGGTCATTTACCGGTACAGGAGCTACAGGAGGGACAATGACAGGTACAGGAGGGGCCTTTACCGGTACAGGAGGGACAATGACAGGTACAGGAGGGAGCAATCATTTCACAGGAATCCAGCCGCCGCACAGTGAGTACATTTTCGTCATTCTGCACTTTCCCTCTATTCAATGTTGGGAATCCAATTAAGTTTCATATTAAGGTTATACCCCACAGAGCTGGCATAAATGAATAAAAATTAACATTATCAAATTTCTGATGAGATTCATACTAGTATACCGCAAATCTGGATATTTTTACGTCAATTTATTAATGCGAGTCTGCGTCAAAAACATGTTAATTTATTTTTACATTTCAAAATTTTGCGAATTGCCATTGGCTCTCAAATTAAACACGCATTTGAAATTTTTATAACAGTCTATAGGTTAAGCATGTGCATATGTAATATTGAGCAATGCCAAAGTTCAATAATCAGAAGAAAATATTAAAAAGATGAAAGATCTTTAAAATGCCAGGTTTCATAACATTTTATAAACTCACACATGTAATAAAAATATATAAAACGATGTCAGCTTTAGGTAGCCTTTAAATAAAATAATTTTTACCGAGTAGAAGAAGTGGCAAAAACGTGTAAATAATTTTGAATTACATATTACATTTTTCTTTAACATGTTTAAAAATTGTGTTGATTTATTTATAAGAAAAATATTTTTGCGAATGAAATACACGCGCAAATTTGCTAGAAATTTAAGAAATTCATCTACAATAAAATATTTCAGATTTACATATATGTATGAATTTTTATTTTCATATATCCTAGTTGCAGCTCATTCAGATTTGGAGAGCAGTTATGTTCGTGCCAAATTTCCTGAAACTTGGCTGTGGGCATCTGAAAATATCAGGTATAATATTTTATACATGTAATGATTTATTTCCATCCATTAAAATTTGGACTTTAAACAAAACTGTTGATTTCTTTGTTTCATCAACTTGTTTGTTAGAGCTTGTTTCATTTAAGATATTGTTCGCACGTATATCATGCTCTTGCGTTCTTGGGAGACATTAACTCCATATGCGTTAAGAAGGAAGTATTGCTAAGTAAATAAGAGAAGTTGGTGATAGATAAGGTGAAGTTTTCACGTTTTTATACAGTTTTTGTTATGAGATTGTTATCATGAAAGTTCTTTTTAGCAAATTATCAAAATATGAAACAGATGTGACAGACTTTGCGGTATTTTTTATTTCAAGTTTACTGGGATATATTGAGTCGATGTATGAATAGAAGTAACAATTGTTAATTGATCATATGTCGACGATATATCAAAATTTATGTCACAAAGTGGAAATACAGGAAACACATTTTTGTAGTGCAGACTACATAATAGGTATTTCTTTTTGAATATGTTTTTCTTTTCTTTTTAAGTGCTACATTAAAAAAAGAATCCTAATAATGTATATCCTACCTGTAACTAGAATTTGCACTTGTTCTGAGCCTTTTACTACGGATGGTGGAAACTCAATTGTAGTATTGTGATAAAAAGTTTCTCCATTGTTAAGGTTGACGATGTGTGATTCAGTGCGTTCCTTCGAAACACCCTCAGGCTGACAATTTAAAGTAAATTAAGATAAAAACCTTAAATTATATTGAACTTAGGAATCCGTCATAAAGTATAGAAAAAATACTTCAAATTTCATTTGAAATGCATGAAGATATTGAAATATTGCCATTTTCCATACATGTACAAGTGTGTTTTATACTAGTAGTTATGTTATTACATTTTCATGTTTTCTGAAAACATGTGTCTGTCTTCTATTGGTTATGTGTTTGTGTTCATATTGACAAGTACTTTGAACAGTCTTTAAATATTATCATCTTTTTTTTTTTAGAATTTGTCCGTGTCTGTTCCATACCTCCACTCTGATCGGTCTTCTCACGGCATCTGCTGCTATTACTGACTGGGCTTTCACCTCTACATTAACGTCACCAATTGTGATGGGAATAATCGGGAAATACACCGTCTCAGAGCACCCAGAGCAAACCTTCAAATTTAAATACAATCCATGGATCTTGTTTTCATGGTTTTACTTAGATATTTGCAACACTACTGTAGACATACTTTTTTCCATGGGGTCATAATTCCGCGAAATCTCAATTTCTGTTTAATCCACGGGTAGAAAATTACGCGGGTTTTCTAGATTGTTACTGTGTGCCTTGCATTTATATTTAGTACGCTTCAACAAATTTCTGCGGAAAATTTGTGACCGGTACATAGCGTAAATTAATCCCACGCGGAAAAAAGTACTTCTACAGTATTTATATTTTTGTGATGCATGAATGCAATAGTGCCTAATTATTAGCTTTTGTTTACATCAAATAATATAAGGAGAATACCTGAATACTTGATGATTTGGTAATGATTTCGTGGTGTTCATAGCCTAGGTCATCAACGACGATAGTGAGGAAATCTCTGTTTTGTTCAAGGGTCACTAACACCTGAAAGAAAATACAACTTCTTATGCTTTATAAAACCTTCCCATAATGCCTTAGACCATCTTCGCAAGCCAAGGGTTTATGATACGCTTCTCTCCTCATGTTCAATAGGAGAGTAGCGTATCAGAAACCTTTGGCTAGCGAAGATGGCCTTAGACAAAATAAATTTTAAACGTTGAGATTTTTTTAAAATTTGAAATTATTGAAATAATAAAAACACCACTTACTGTTAAATTTTCATTCAAGTAGTTAAACACGATGACCTGTAAGACCACTTCTTCACTTCTGATAATATGGGTAGGCATAATTATAGAAAGGAAGAATGGACGAAAAACCGTCAACTGGAAAAAGTAAGTTTGTACATCCTTGTACATTCCATCAATTCGTCTCTCCTTTAAACCACAGTTTTTCCCTTTTCCTGACTTATTATGTAACGGGTAGTAATGTTAAAATGCACCTGAATACATGTATGCCTTAAAGCTTATTCATTTAGCATATCAAGCTCTGAGAAGTGTTTAGATCCTAGACAATACACTGAGAAATAGTTTGACATTAAAGGACTGTTATTTTCGGAACTTATCCTTATTTTTTGCACATTTTATAACCACCTATGCAATATAAATGTATCGTTGGGAAGCATTCTTGAATATTGAGATTTATTTGTGTTGCTCTAATTCAGTTTTGAAGGGTTTTAGTCCAATCAACAGAGATATATATAGGCGGATGTGATCGGTCGACATGGTTCTCTTATTACTTTAGGCACCTTTTTCTGGTGTGTTCATGGCTTTCTTCTTTGCCCTTTTCACAAATTGTGTTGCTTATAGAGTTATAAAGATTGGTCACTCTGTTCTTTTCATGAAAACCATTTTAATAATGTTTTGCATTTTCCTGAGCTTTGCTGATATTATTCATAATGTCTTGTAACTTTGGAGTAGGAGAAATTGTATTGAAATAATTTATCTACATAAAAAACCTAGAGTGTGCCGAAAAAATAATGAATTTACCTTTAAGGGAAACCATTTATATCCTCACATGTAATGTATAGACAATTTGAAAAATACTCGTAAAATCAAAGTATTCTTGCAATGAAATTGTCAAGTTAAAAATAAAATAAAAAGTTTAATATAAAATGTTCGAAAATTTGTTCACCTTCGAAACTGCATCTGTAATACCTAGTCCGGAATTCTTATTCACAGAAAAGGCTGAAGCTACCCAAGATGTTATTGAATCTGGAACCGTGATTGGAATTGTAGCATAGCCAGAGGCTCTGGATTAAAAATTATACATTTTAGAAATGTTCTAATACATACAATTCATTAAAGTTTCGAAATTAAAATCTCGTGTAAATTTTAATGGATGGAAATAAGAGATAAAATCAAATAATGTCCTCTGTAAAATCAGAGGTGGGATGGGATGTCAAAGAAGGATAAACATCTTCTGCCTACTGGTCAATCTCGGTTGAAATCATCAAGGTAATCAGTTTTAGTTGAAGGTTTGTCTTCAATGTCTTTATTTATCAAATCATCAAAATATGAAACAGATTTGTCGGACACTGCTGATGCTTGTTGTTTAGAACTGAATGTGTTATATTCCATCTCATTAATGAATGAACGAAAAAGGTGGATATTACAAACTGTGTTCTACTGCAAACAATTCAAATCTCTGAACGGGGCATAAAACATGGACCACTGGAAATTTCAGAGGTGGGATCAGGTGCGTCGGAGGAGAAAACGTCCCCTGTGGACCGAGTATACTCACATTCTGACATAACGCTATTTTTCTCACCTTAACCTTAATTCTCTCCGTGCCAGGAGGCACACAAGGCTTGAACATCTCTTTTCCACTTGGGTCTGAGGCTTCACGGTGTTTCGTGTTTCAGCCTGCATTATTTTACTCCTCCTCCACTATCCGTCTTAAGGCGACCTCAGTTCCCTCTCCCCTCAGGTGTCCACCCAAGGGTCACAACACAGTCATCCGTGGCATCCTTTCTAAGCACATGTCCGATCCAATTCCAGTTCCCCTCCTCCTCCTTACCTTGTCACTAATTTATTTGCTACTGCCATCTCCAAAACTGTCTTGTTTTGGATATGCTGCCGCCATCTGACCTTCTAAGGCACTTGGTCTGAAAGATGTCAACCTTTTTTCCTCTGTCTTATATTTGTATGACAATATACAGAGAGGACCAGGCTCTTAAAGAGGGAGATTGTGTCTTGCTACTGAGGTCTGTAATGTGCCTGATGTTGGCTAACCTCCTGAAGGATGCACTGGCCAGTGCTGTCCTCTTCCTGATGTCAGCAGTTCCTTCTCCGTCGTTGGAGACATTGATGCCGAGGTAAACGAAGCTGTCCATCTCATCTGCTTCGCTGTTTCCGATGGTCATGTTGATTTCGCTCTTGCTATTTATCTTCATCACTTTGCACTTCTTGGCATTCAGCTTCAACTCAAGGATTTGTCTTCTAGATTTGTTGTCTAAACTTGTCCTAGACTGAAGGGGGTTCATTGTTGATGACAGTAGGGCAATGTTCACTGCAAAGAATAGTTTATGCATAGTGGTGAAGACCCATCTAATCCCCATTGTCTTTTCTCTGACAGTCCATTGCATCACTCAGTCTATCACTAGGAGGAACAAGAAGCCTGAAATGCAGCATCTCTGTTTGACACTATTTATCACAGAAACAGGATCTATGATCTCGTTAGTATCAAACACAGAACATTGAAAATTGTCATACAGGGCTTTGACCATCGTAATCAGTTTCTGGGTACAACAGTTCAGAAAGTCCACGAAATGGATGTACAGTGTAGCATTCCACTCGTGAACTTGTTTCAGGATGTTACTGAGGATGGAAATCTGGTTGACAGTCCATCTCTCTCTCTAGAAACCTGTCTGTTATTTCCTAAGGGTGTAGTCAACTCTAGCCTGTATTCTGTTGATGATTGCCCTGCTGAGTGCTTTATTGGCTAGGGGCAGCAATGTGACTCCCCTCCAGTTGCTGCAGTCCTGTATGTTGACTCTCTTGGGAATTTTACAGATCAGTCCTCTGGTCCATTCTTTAACACTTAATACTTATTCCATATCTGGTTTATAATTTGTGCTTCAATTCCTGGCTGTTCTTATCAAGGTCTGCCTTTAACATTTCAGCTGTTATTGGATCTTTCCCATTCCGAAGAGTCTTCAGTGCAGTCCTTACTCCGGGTGGCTCAACTGAGATGTCTAGCTCTTTTCCCTCCTCATGTTCATCTTGTGGTAGTGACTCAGGAGTGTCCCTGTTTAGTACTTCCTCAAAATTACTGTACGTGAAATTAAATTGGTATTCAAATTTTAGCGGAATCACTGGGCATTGAGTTATTGGCGTATTTATGAATTAGCCCTACACTATAACACGCTATATATTTTAGTTAACTTATAAATGATTTTTGGCGGTATTCGTGAATTAGTGCATCTCTTGCTGCGCGAAAGCCGCTAAAATATAAAGTCCTTTTTTTAAAGTACACATTCAGTATGTTCCCTAAATCTAACAAGCTTCGATTCTTTCTTTTTTGGATCGACAGTCGATAGATCTGTTTGAAAAGATAAGAAAACTGAAAACACATACAGAATAGATGAAAATATTAAATTTATAATAAAACAACAAAATTCATTGGATTAGGTAATAATCAAATTTAGTGTTAAAACAAATGTCTAACAAATGATATATGTCAGACAAAATATTCTTTTTCAGTTCTTATATGATACTGGCACCAAAAATCGTGCGAGCTGGTTTGTCTGAGAACATTACTGTAACAGTTCTAAAGAGAAATGTCACTGCGACCATTACAGCATCTCTACTGGACTTAAAAGGGAGCATTCTGTCAACAAATACCGGATTCTTCCAAAGTCGTTAGTCTTCAGTTGTCTTCAAACACTCACCACCTGAAAACAAAATGAAACAAAAATGTGTAGAAATTATTTTTAAAAAAAGAAATAAAATATTTCAATAACACCAAGAAAAAAAATCAGTAGCATATATTAACCCAAAAGACAACAGTCGTTTTAAAATAACCCAATATTACATACATAATTCTTAAGACTTGTTTTCAGATGTTCCCAAGGCACTGACTCTAAGGGTAAATTTCTTTTTATTAAAGTTCAGTAATAAGCAGAACAGATTGTGTAACTGTACGCATTTCTTATAATTTTTTAAGTATTTATGTCTTCCTATTTGGCTATGTACATTTGATGTCATGATATAATCAGTAGTAAAACTGCATCATTACTAATAAATTTTTAACGATGCAGATTCCAGAAAATGTAAATTCTTCGAGCAGTGCTACGCATAGAATACGCTGTAAAGGGACTTCCGGTCTGTTGTTTGATACTGAGGCTGAAGTTTTTGTGGAAGGACGAAACATGACATTATACATTCAGACAGACAGAGGCACATACAAGGGCGGTCAAAAAGGTACCTTTTCTTTGTAGTACTCATAGATAATAGTGTGTCAAGTCATAATTTATAAAATATTGTTTGTAAATATATCTGTAACACCAATTTTAAAAGTAATTGTTTCATTGCAGAATTTGTTGCTACTTTAATGTAAAGCGACTATTTTTTTGTGTAAAGAAAATGATTTATAAAATAAAATCAGTACCTGGTAGTCGACAAAATCTTTTCTTCCTACAGTCAGAGTTCGGGCCTTTGGACTTCACATAAATTCTTCCATCTTCATGGGAAACATTACTTTGGAAATAATGGTAATCTTGCAAGAGAATTTTCTATGAACTAAGAAAATTTTATGTGAAAATTTAAAGAATAATTGTTATTTTTATTGGGCCTATTAGAATCTGAATGAAGCAAAAATGTCCATGTACATATTCAAAATCATCATTTCTCATAGACATCTAGCAAGCCTAATTGTAAAAATCGTAGATACAGGGTCCTGGTACAAAAAGGAGTTAAATAAGTTGTCATCTGATGACGTAAAAGCTTATGGGCCTCTTGTAAAATTGAAATTTAAAATTAGTAAAAATACAAACTCCAAGTGAATGTTCTTGCATAAATGATTCCATTCCTTACTTGTTTCCAAAATCATCATAAAGAGACCTTTGTGTTAATAAAATATACCTCTGATCATTATCATCTTTTAAAAACAAAGAAACATTTACATTTATATACAATGTACAGTACTATTATTTATTCATATGTTAAAACATCTTTTTTCAAAAACTTTACATCTCAAAGTTTACCCACAGAGAATAGAAATAATTCGAAATTTCTTATCAGTTCTTGCAAACAATAAAATTGTACAAGCAGTAGAGCATGTCATGAATTTCCCTTTTCTATAAATCAGGATCCAAAGTCCAATATTATAAAGCGATGGCCGCAGCTTCCGGAACCTGACTTCGGGGTCGTATCTGCTACATTAGAGCTGGACACACAACCGGTGCTCGGTAACTGGACTGTCAGAGCCACGGCTCAGGCCATCAGTAGAAACGTGTTTTTCCAGGTTAAGGAATATGGTAAAAGACATACGCATGTATTGCACCCTTCCTATATTTTTGAATAATTAGATTTTTCATTACCATTTCAATAGAAATCCATTTAATTTTTTCAATTATTACCTTTCTAAATCTATCATTGATACTTTAGTATTTGTAATCATGTTGCACTTTATCGCAAAATTCAACTATAACAAAATGACGTTTTTTTTCTCTTTCATTCAATTTCACTTTGACTTTCAAAATATAGCTTCAAATATAATGTGCCTAATAACATATTAAATCAAACAGAATTTACACATACTAGTACAGAGATTTAATTAATATAATTGTACATATATTTGCTTTTAAAAAGTGCCTCCAAAATTCGACTTGGAAGTAAACCTATCGAACACAGTCCCTGTGAGTAACACAGACATCACAGGGTCAGTAATGGCTAAATACACATTTGGGAAACCAGCCTCTGGTCAACTGGTCATCACGGCCAGTATTTCTGGACTGAGGCTGTCCCCAGCAGACGACGGTAGCAAGGATTTGCAAATCTACTCAGATCACTTCCACGTACGTCTTATCAAAACCTATAAAGTCTCTCACTCTCTTTCGCTCTCTCTTTCTCTCTCTTTTATAACATCATGCATTTCATAAAAAAAAAACCAGATTGTGAGCAGAGTAAACAAGGACACAGAGGTATAATCAGGTACAATGGAGGAGCAAACATCCCCTGTTGATCAGGCCACACCCGTCGTATACACTATTTTCAAAATTTTAGGGTTTTCATTTTTTGAAAGAAAATTAAAAACCAAAATTGAAATATGGTATGCGTCTAATTTCAGATTTCAAAACTAAGAAAATTTGTCATTCCGTTTGGTCATCTAAGAGATCACTTACTCAGCCCTCTTCTACAAGGAAAAACTGACAACTTATTGAATAAAAGACTGAAGATTGACATCCTGTTTACAGAAGAATTAACAAAAGTGAATGTAACAAAAACAGCATACGTTACACTTACCAAACGTCATTCATTAAATCTGGTTTTGTTGAACTCTAATTCCTCTAGATACATCCCGGGAATGCATTATCAACTAAAGGTACTGTATGCTAAGTTAATATATTGTTTAAGTTTTATACATGCTACATCAGACACATTCTTTTTGGTGTATACGGTGTGGTTACAAACTGTTTGGATTAAAATATTAAAGCTAAATTTCGTATATACGTTTGTACGTATGCACATTTCAAGTTATGAAAATGTCTGCTTGGCAAGAAAGCTTAAAGTCTCGCTTTTCCAAAAAGGAATTTATAATTTATAGTTGAAAAGTACATGTCTGTTATCAGAAAGCGAGCTATTGGGTTATATGGCCCCAGATAACTCTTCGCTGACGATAAAGTCAAATGTTTAACGATTCAGTCAGTTGGTTTTAAATCTGCTTCTTTCTATTGTGATACATACTGATATAGTATATACAATTTTTGTACCTCACTTTTCTCACAGTTTTGTGCGTTTAAAAAGCATTCAATATCTAGATCATTTAAAATCTATTCTTAACACTTTGGTTTTTTTTTCTACGTATGAACAGGTAAAACTTACTGATAACAACGGTGGATTGCCTTCATCATCGGAATTTCTCAACATCACTCTAGAATCGTGCTCACACAGTGGACAGAGACACAGAGAACAACAACAGTTAGTTCCTGTTCCTGTGGACGGTCACGTGGTCAGAGTGTTCGATATGCCAGACAACGCCCACATCTCAAACGTCACATTCCAGGTTGACATTTTCATACTAATTCTGAAAAGTGTTTTACTTTTCCTTGTGTGAGAAATGCTTACCGCATCATTTTGTTATAGGAAACAAGTAGAGAGTATTATTGATCAAAACTTGAATGGATGAATGATGAATAATAGCTTTTTAATTATTGTATTTCACAATAAACTGAAAAGTTTATGGACTTTTTAAGGTTAGTTGTCGGGACGCCAGGAAGTGGCTAATTTTGTATCCATATGACAACAAACAGATCCACGTGAAGCTCAATATAGTGTCTACAAGTCACAATGTAAGTTATCCAGATTGTCTACAAGTCACAATATAAGCTATCCAGATTGCATACAAGTCACAATATAACCTATCCAAATCTTCTACAAGTCACAATGTAAATTATCCAGATTGTTTACAAGTCACAATGTAAGTAATCCAGATTGTTTACAAGTCACAGTGTAAGTTATCCAGATTGTTTACAAGTCACAATATAAGCTATACAGATTGTTTACAAGTCACATTATAAGGTATCCAGATTGTTTACAAGTCACAATATAAGGTATCCAGATTGTATAGGTGCATCTCTTGCTGCGCGAAAGCCGCTAAAATATAAAGTCCTTTTTTTAAAGTACACATTCAGTATGTTCCCTAAATCTAACAAGCTTCGATTCTTTCTTTTTTTTCAGCAGTTCTCCATCTTTGCTCTTCACCGCTGATGTATTTTTATTACGCTTTCTTGTCAGCTGCTTAAATATGCTGTACAGTTCTTTCTGCCTTCCCTTCTCGACTGCTTTCTGCCTGTGCTCGCTCAGCTTCATCTGTCTTCCATATCTACTTGTCCTATCTCGTATTTATCTTGACTGCTTTGTCTTTATCCCTGTAATTTTACTTAAAACTTGTCTTGACTCTCTCTGATCTCTGATCTACGATCAAAGCCCTGTATGATAATTTTCAATGTTCTGTGCTTGATGCCAACGAGACCATAGTCCTGATCTATAGAAGCCGAATGCCAAGAAGTGCAAAGTGATGAAGATAAATAGCAAGAGCAAAATCAATATGACCATCGGAAAAGCGAAGCCGACGAGATGGACAGCTTCATTTACCTCGGGATCAATGTGAGTCCCCATAGATGGAGAAGGTACTGCTGACATCAGGAAGTACTGGCCAGTGCATCCTTCAGGAGGATAGCCAACATCTGGAACATTACAGACCTCAGTATCAAGATAAAAGTTTCACTCTTTAAGAACCTGGTCCTCTCTGTATTGTCATGTACAAATGTGAGACTTGTAAGCTTTCAAAGACAGAGGAAAAAAGATTGACATTTTTCAGACCAAGTGCCTCAGAAGGATTCTGAAGTTCAGATGGCAGCAGCATATCCAAAACAAGACGGTTTTGGAGATGGCAGAAGCAAAAAACGAAAGTGACGAGGTAAGGGGGAGGAGGGGAATTTAACTGGATCGGCCATGTGCTTAGAAAGGATTCCTTGGATGACTGTGTTGTGACCCTCGGGTGCACGCCTGAGGAGAAAAGGAAGCGAGGTCGCCCTAAGACAAATGGTCGAGGAGGAGCAAAATAATGCAGGCTGGAACATAGTACACCATGAAGCTTCAGACCGGCCCCAGTGGAAAAGAGATGTTCAAGCCTTGTGCGCCTCCTGGCATGGAGAGAATTAAGGTTTAGGTAATTCAATTAGCGTTAGGTCAGACTGGCCCGTGCGGATTTCATATACACTGTACAAAGTAATTGCATCTAGAATAATGTTTATGAACTAGTAGAAAGCTTATATCAGAACAACATATAAACTACTAACTACTTATGTCATAAAAATAATACCTTCAATATTTCCGACTGAGAATTGTTATGACACGTTTAGTGATATACTCGGATCATAAAACAATTTAACTGTAGAATTAAAAAAAAAAGAGTATTACATCATTATTCAAATTATACTTTCTACATTATACATGTGTACATTTAAAAAAAAAATAATATCACTTTTTTTAATTTATGATAATAGGTATCATTAAACTATAGCACCAACCAAGCGGAACCGAACGATCACATACAACTGACTGTCCAAACACTCCCTCAGTCCAAGGTTTTCTTATTAGCAGTGGACTCTTCCTCGATATTACTGGGCAAAAACAATGACGTCACTGAACAATCAGTATGTTAGCTCAGTTATAATGGCAAAGACAATGTAGACGTAAACTGTTACAAAAAGTGGACTAACATCTACTTGGAATCGTATTAAATTTCAAAAGTATCGTTATTCCGTTTGAGATTTGAAATTTTTCAATTTTACTATACTAAATTTTAAATTCCTTTTATAAATAGTGGGGAATTTATTGTAAACCATAAGCAATGTCTTTGTAGTTGAAGGAAGTATTCAGTGAGTTCACCCCAGAATCCCAGTGGAAGTTGTTCTTTTATACAAAAGACTGTAATCATCGAAGGATAGATCACGACCACACGTATTCAGCTTACAGATTCGAGGTAAACTATTTCATCTGTTACAGTAAAACATTATACATGTATATACCCCTTACTTTTGGTCTTTGAAAATTGATTTTCTAAATTTTTATGCAAAACAACGGGGTTCATTGAATAGCTGATATGAAATTTGATATTACATATTTTCATTACATTTGAATGATGTAGATTCTGACAAATTCGTATCATCAGTATTTTATTGTGTAGTGCTTAAGAGTAGTGTTTGGAGTATATTTAGTGCATTACAAAATTTATACATATATTTATCATAAATAATGTTATTATATTTTAATATTTTATATTTAACTTTTTCAATACCGAAATGATTTTTGCTTGTTCTTAACCAAAGTTTTAAGGTGAGCGATGTGACTCATGACCCTTTTGTTAGGCATCCATATGCTCTTAATGCATAATGATGTTTACTAAATTAACGTTCATGGGGATGTTGATTCGTCGATAAGGGTGACCCACGAAACCCATGAACAGTGGTCCCCCACGAACAATGATGATTCCACTGTAATCTTGAAAAACTTGTGATTTGTCAACACATCATATTCTTTTTATTGCTAGGAAGCGTGACAATTTTGCTACCATTTTCCGTTAATAAACAAAGATACTAGTATTCTTTTCTTTTTTTTCTTAGGAAGCGGGGACAAATTTGCTCACAGATGTCGTTAACTACAACCGTTTTTCATATGAATATCTGACAGGTAAACCCATAAATGAATTATTAATAAATGAACGAAAAAGATGGATATTACAAACTGAGGACAACTAAAAACAATTCAAATCTCGTAAAACATAGACCACTGGAAATTTCAGAGGTGGGATCAAGTGCGTCGGAGGAGAAAACATCCCCCATGAACCGGCCATTCTCACCGAACGTATTTGATCCGACAGACTGAAAATTCCGTAGTCCATTTCAGTAAAAGACCAAAACAAGTCATATTTGCTGATAAGGTCAACATATCATAGACCATCATTTAGTAAATGTATTAAATGTAACCATTAAATACTAGTTCATAAACATTATTCTAGATGCAATTAGACAGATTGTTTACAAGTCACATTATAAGGTATCCAGATTGTTTACAAGTCACAATATAAGGTATCCAGATTGTATACAAGTCACAATATAAGGTATCCAGATTGTTTACAAGTCACAATATAAGGTATCCAGATTGTATACAAGTCACAATATAACCTCTCCAGATTGTTTACAAGTCACAATGTAAGCAATCCAGATTTATTCTATAACTTAGGCCAAGTAAGCATTACATGCACAATCCAAACTGGGACTTTGAAGCATATTTCAGTTATATATATTGAACAAATAAAAAAAAAGAATGTGTCTATAATTTTAGCGCTTTTGAAATATGAACTGCATTGGCTACCAGTTTATGCTTTTTATAGAAGTAAAAAAATTGTTCGTTAGTACAATGTAAGATAATATACTACATGTAGCATTATGAATACAAATTATGGGAAGTATGTTGAAATGTAAATTTTTTTATCTGATATACATTTTATAACGTGCTCATTTTAAAATTTACCTCAAATATTTGAAATGCTAAAAGTTATTCAACAAACATTCTTGCAATTGCAGGTAGGTGAAAAGTTAAATGTAGAAATGCAGTTCAACAAACCAACACCAGATGTATTTTATCAGGTGAGCTTTCTTTTCATTTACTGCTTCCTCTAAAATATTTTATATGATTATGATTATTTATTATTATATTTTATATAATTTAAAAAAAAAAATATTTTTAGTTCGTAGCCAGAGGACGACAGGTTTTATCCGGAAAACATAACATAAACAATAAAAGACTCTCTTCGATGGAAGTGTTGCTCCTGCCAGAAATGGCCCCGGAGACCTCCTTACTTGTTTATAATGCGGATCCAATCACAGATAATATATTTGCTGATGAAGTTAAATTTAATGTGCATGGATTTCTATCAAATTTTGTGAGTTTATGGCATGAATGAGAATTATTTTTATTCTATTTGGAACATTTTTCTCGTTTATAAATATGCGTATACATGATATTTCTTTATAGTAGTCCATGTTGCATTTTAATCAATATGTACATGTTCACGTAAAAATAGTTTTCAAGAAAGTACAAATGTACCCTGCGTAAATCTCAGGTACTTAACGAAATTTTAAATTGTAAATGTCATACGACATTTTTTTGTAAAGCTTATATCAGAACAACATATAAACTACTAACTACTTATGTCATAAAAATAATACCTTCAATATTTCCGACTGAGAATTGTTATGACACGTTTAGGATTTCTTATTTAATAGAGATTACAGGGAATATGATACCAAAAGGGAGTTGGGGAGCGTTTGGGGAACATCTGTAACGGTCCCCGTTACAATTAGCACTAGTTTAAAGAAGCAAATAACGTCATGTCTTCAACTCGATATGGTGGGTCACTGTGAAACTTACTTTCCTATTTCTCTGTTTGTGCGGTTGTGCTGCTCATGTTCTCTATTGTCGCTTAGATCGCTCTGTAGTGTACTTCCACGTGCACATATCTC
The DNA here is from genome assembly GCA_003671525.1 of Saccostrea glomerata. Taxonomy (NCBI): domain Eukaryota; kingdom Metazoa; phylum Mollusca; class Bivalvia; order Ostreida; family Ostreidae; genus Saccostrea; species Saccostrea glomerata. The sequence goes on along the minus strand of PRKT01001642.1, from coordinate 24,075 downwards.
ACCTCTGTCCGCAGAGAAAAATCCAAATCTAGCAAATCTACAAAATATAAAAGCGAGGTTAAACCGGATGCCATGGGCAAACGATAGCCTAAGCATGCGTGAGGATGCTGGAGAATTCGCCCCTAAAACAACATGCCCAATTGAACCATTTGCTACGAAAGACTTAGTACTATCAGTAATAGTGGGCAGATCGTTGTAGAAAAGTTAATGAACCTATATGAATATTCACTAAACCTAGAAATTATCCCCAATTGAATTTCGGTTAGAAGCACATGCATATGGTCCACCGATTGCAGTCTTTTTAAAGGACAGCAACTTGTATTTATTACAGACGTTTTCTAATCAATTTAAATAATATATATTTTAACGATTCCAATTTATGTATATGTGCAATTTCGCTAAAATTCCATCAATTGTAAAAAGCACTTATTGCATCAACCATAACTAAACTTTAGTAAGTCATATTATAAAGGTTCTAGGAATCTTAAATTCACTTGATTTCAAAGTCTGATGAACATGTTCATTGAACATATATGTACCTATATGCCAAAAATGATGAAATTGTAAGAATTTTAGAAGAAGTTAACATAATTAAGGTGTACCCATTAGTATCCTTTAAACTCTAGCTTTTTTGAAATTGCATCCTACTAAAAAGAAGTTCCCATATACCGGTATACCGTATAACGGGTAATTTTTACTGCTGTAAATTTTGAAGAATTTCGGTTGAAATAGGGTGATTTAATTTTTTACGCGTTTAATTTTTACGAATTGAGCAAGTCCGTAAGAATTAAAATCAACCGAGGTGAAATTACAGATCAATGTTTTAACATTTTGAATGCGTTTACACACAAGCACATGTTTTGAATGTGTCAGTACGACCCGATGTAGAAATAAACCCGTGATAACGAGTGTCGATTCATGAAACGATGATATGTTTATTCATTTAAATGCCTTTATATTTCAAATGCCCCGCATTTATTCCTGTTTTTGATTAATACACATGTCTAGTATAAGTATTGTTGCACACCACGTGCCCGTGCCGCGCCAAAACATTCATGAGGAAATAAATTACATTTACAATTGGTAATTTTATCTCGGACAAAGACATTGGAAATGTAAATATTTTTAAGTAAATTATCACATTCACATCTTATACACAAACATGTAGGCCTATATCTCTCAGACACAGTAAAGCCTGAACAATCATTTAACAGTTTAACTATTGGTAATATTAAATATTTCACAAATTGGATTAAAACCTCTGAAAATATCCAAAACAGACAGTATTTACTCCTCAAAGTCGTTATCTGCTGTGTATTTTCACTTTCATTTTCATTGATTGAAGCAAAAGATAAAGTAAATAATACCTCTCCAGTTTTTTCATATGTTTTTTATAAATGTATTAGGTGAAATTCAGGGCATCAGAATATTCCACCAGTGCCTGCGTTTTTTGTGTACTTTGTTATTTTCAACCCCCCTTTTTAAAAGCATTTTTCAATGTTATTTGTCATTTAACGGCAGATCAAAAAAAATTTTTCGACTTTTTTGTTTAGAAAATACAAATAACAAATTATTTCAATGGAAAAAAATAATAATAATCACCTTTATAAATTAAATGAACATTAATGAGAAGAAATATTATTTTAGGTATTTTCCACCCTTGTGCAAAAACAGGTAACCTCGTTGCCATGGAAACAAGACCAATTGGTCACTTTCAGTAATATTTTTGTAAATTGGGCATGTAATATAGTTATTTCACCAAGTTTCATCAAAATCTGTGAAAATCAATTTCCAGCCCATTTTGATGCTTTATACAGAGAATGACTCTTAGTATGTTAGAATTAGCAATAGATTTTGTCTAAATTTAAAAAAAAATATGCGCGCAGTTTTCACATAAATACATTATTGTCTATTATTTGGCCTAGGAACCCATCTCTTATGTCTAGGTATCTACGCAGCTCAAGTTTTAATCTCTGACAAGTGGGTCATTTAGCTGTACATTATTATATTGCTGTGTTGGCAAGACCATAGCCCCAGACCCTCTGATGCTTTTAAGGCTTCAATTAACTACGCTATGGTCTAAAAGTTAGGTCTTCATTGTTTCGAATTCCACCAGAGAATGTTATAATGTTCTTTCGGATAATACCTCGTAAATCGCGATCCCTTGTTCCGGAATATGCTTGTTCGAAAGGGTTTCATCGCTGCCAAACGCCCATAAGTGCCGCCTACATGTCTAAATTATTCGCCGGGAAGTAGTAACAATGAAAAATATGGAGATAAGAAACAGTATTCAAGATCAAAATTCCATAAAAAAATACAAAACAGGAGAAGAGCAAGCAAGGACCTGTTAAACATCTGAGGTGGTATCAGGTGCCATGGAGGAGTAATCATCCCCTGTTGACCTGTCACACGCGCGGTGTGCTTCTTACCATTATCGAGAAATAACGGAAGAATCCACCGTCAATTCAGTGTATTTATAATGGACTAACAATTAGTATGAAAAGTGACTGTCAGCATTTGGCTCAAGGATAAATTGTATTTGCTGACAAGGTCATTGAATCGACCATAAAACTTACGAGATTATGTCTTGAAACGAGACTGGTTTTCGTTGGATACCAACAACTTTGACTTTTTGACCTTGACCATGGAGATTTCTGTACTTATTAAAAAGCTTTAACCTTGGCCATAACTTTTGAACGGTCAGTGCTTGTGCTTTAATCCTTTACATATTTAATTCCTGTAACAAGACCTTTAATTTGATATCAAGAACTTTGATCCTTGAACTACTTTAAGAATGTTAACTTTGGACATAACTTTTGAACGGTTAGGGCTTCCATACTTTAACATATGTTTTCATTGTGGCAAGACCTTTAATTGGATGCCAATAACATTGAGCTTGACCTTGGAGATTTCTCTACATATGAAAAACTTTAACCTTGACCATATAACTTTTGAAAAGTAAGGGCTAAGGTTTTTATATTTCACATATGTAATCCTAGTGATAAGATCCTTCATTGGATATTAAGAACTTTAATCCATTGACCTTGGAGTTTGATTTACTTTTGAAAAACAAACGTTGACCAAAGCTTTTGAAGGACTAGTACTTTCATACTTTACATATCTAATCCTTGTAACAAGACCTTTCATTTGATATCAAGTACGTTGACCCTTTGCCCTTTACCTTGGAGTTTGACTCACATTAAAAAACATAACCTTGGCCATAACTTTTGAACTGTTAGGGCTAGGACTTCCATACTCCACACATGTAATCCTTGTGACAATAGACCTTTTTTCGAGAAACCAACAACTTTGACCGTTGGATCTTAGAATTTTACCTACCTTTCAAATTGTTATCCTTGGCCATAACTTTTGAACAGGTGGTGTTAGGGCTTTCATTTTTCACAATTGTATATCTAGTGAGAAAACCCCTCTTTGGATACTTATATATTAAATTTCCATTTAATAAAATATTAATTTTTCCTTTGTGGCAATACGGGGGCTTCAGTGTTTCACAAACACTTCTTCTAATTTACAGATAGGTTGTAGAGGAGTGGAAGGTTGAATCTTTGACACTTGTTTTTGTGATTATTTTTCACCCCGAAGTATAATAACTCTATGTCATAATATCTGTACAGGGGTATTAATTATAAAATATGAAAACACAAACCCTAACCCTTTAAAAGTTATGGTTTATGTTTGTTTCTTAAAAGTAGGTCAAACTCCAGGGTCAAAGGGACAACGCTCTTGCGGACAGACGGAAGGACGGACGGATGGACAGACGTACAGACGGACGGAAATACCGATTACTATATACCCTCCCGCTTTTCAAGCGGGGGGTATAATGAAAGTCTTTCCATGAAAATACATATATAATATATGAAGTATAAAAGTCCTAGTATCTACTGTTCAAAAGATACGGTCAAAGTCAACGTTTGGATTTTTGTGTAAAAGTGGTTCAAACTCCAAGGTGAAGGTCAGAAGGTCAAATTTGGTGGTTTACTGATAAAATTATATATTATGTCCATGTTATTTATGTTTGCAAATGTTTATATGCTTAAAATAAGATTCAAGATAATGGCTTTTATTTAACGACGTTCCATCCTGATATTTAAAGTCTTAAACTTTTTTTTGTCAAGTATATTTTTACTTTCTACACACATACTAGGATAATTAAAAATCAAATCAAAATATGGGGGTCAATATGCTTCTTTTGGCGCTACAGTACATTAAATATGACCTTTTTGCACTGAAATCTTTGTCTTAATAAAAAATTACATCTTCAACCCCCCCCCCCCTTATATTTTTATCCAAATAAAGAATGGAACAAAATAAACTATAATTAAGTCTATTTAAAAAAGACTCTTTAACATTTTGACTAAGAGAAAGTTCCAAATTGCTACGCATAATTAATTATTTGACCTTTCTGCACTCACAAAATTTGACTGGCATTAAAAATTCAATAAGCAACAAAATTACATTTAATAAAAGTATAATTTTTGCTTTGTGGCCATACGGGGGCTTCAGTGTTTCACAAACACTTCTTCTTATTTACAGATATGTTGTAGAGGAGTGGAAGGGTGAATCTTTGACACTTGTTTTTGTGATTATTTTTCACCCCGAAGTATAATAACTATGTCATGATATCTGTACGGGGGTATAAATTATAAAATATGAAAACACAAGCCCTAACCCTTTCAAAGTTATGGTCAATGTTTGTTTCTTAAAAGTAGGTCAAACTCCAGGGTCAAAGGGACAACGCTCTTTGTATCCAATGAAAAAACTTCTCACAAGAAATACATATGTGAAGTATGAAAGCCCTACCCCTTACCGTTCAACAGTTATAGCCAAGGTTAAAATTTTAAATTAAAAGTAGGTCAATATCAAAGGTCAAAGTCAAGAGGCAAAATTATTGGTATCCAATGGAGGGTCTTGTCACAAAGAATAAATATGTGAAGTTTGAACGACTTAGCACCAACCGTTCAAAAGTTATTGCCAAAGTGAAAGTTAAAAAAAAAAAGAAGATAAAACTCCAAGGCCAAAGGGTCAAGATTGTTGGTATTAAGTTTTTAAAAGTAAAGGTCGAGGTCAAAAGGTAAAAGCTGTTTGTATCAAATAAAAGGTCTTGTCCCAAGGACTACATGTACCTATGAGAAGTATGAAAGCCCCCACTAGCTGTTATGACCAAAGTAAAAGTTTGGAATTTTGGTGTAAGAGTGTCAAAGATCAAGGTCAAAAGGTCAAACTTGGTGGT
>PRKT01001641.1:40466-57023 GCA_003671525.1 Saccostrea glomerata | reverse complement strand
AGTAGGTCACTGTGACCTACTTTTAACATTTTATGGCTATATTTAATTATATCTGGTACTTATTGGCTTGGAATCATCAAATTTTGTCAGTTGAGGCATCTTAGGGTTTCATTGAATGTCCAACAAGAAGTATGTCATGGTGACCTTCTTTTGAATATCTCAGGTACTTATTGGCTAAGAATCATCAATCTTTGTCAGTTGAGGCATCTTTGGTTTTAGGAGTATGTTGACCAAAAAGAAGGTCACGGTGACCTACTTTTGAATATCTCAGGTACTTATTAGCTTAGACTCGTCAAACTTTGTCAGTTTAGACACCTTGGGTTTTCGGAGAATGTCGACCAAAAAGTAGGTCACTGTGACCTACCTTTAACATTTTATGGCTATATTTAATTATATCTGGTACTTATTGGCTTGGAATCATCAAATTATGTCAGTTGAGGCATCTTAGGATTTCATTGAATGTCCAACAAGAAGTTTGTCATGGTGACCTTCTTTTTGAATATCTCAGGTACTTATTGGCTTAGAATCATCAAATTTTGTCAGTTTAGGCATCTTGGGTTTTTGGATAACGTCGACCAAAAAGTAGGTCACCGTGACCTGCTTTTGACATTTGATAGCTTTATTTAATTATCTCTGGTATTAACTGGCTTAGAATTGTTAAACTTTGTCAGATGATGCATCTTGGGTTTTCAGAGAATGTTGACCAAAAAGTAGGTCATGATGACCTACTTTTGAATATCGCAGGTACTTATTTAATTGGAATTATCAGTCTTTGTCAATTAATGTATCTTGAGTCCTCAGAAAATTTCACTCAAAAGGTAGGTCACTGTGACCTACTTATGGTATTTTATAATTATATTATAATATCTTCAGTCTTAACTTGCTAAATAGTATCAAACTTTGTAAGTTGATGCATTTTGGGTCTAATGATACTAATAGAGTTGGAGGCTTCTAATAGAAGTAATAGATTGTAGAATTTATCAGAAGAGCAATTCAAGGCCCTTGGGCCTCTTGTTTTAAACCAATGCTACAGGCATAGCTCTAATATATACAAACTATTATACAAGGTATACAAGGAGGGTTTTGTCGGTTGTTGGATCAGCGTTTGTTAAAGACAATTTGAAACAATTTAGAGATTTAAATTGAACAAATTTGTTTTATAAGATTAACTTGCAAATTGTAACAGTATAATATTTAACCTGTATTATTTTTTCCCGATGTTTAAGATTTGAACAAGATATTGCAATGGATAGTTTGCTAATATCTTTGCTTACTTATTTATACTGATTTAAAAATACTTTTTAAAACATGCGTGCGAGTTTTGGCAATATTTAAAATAATAAACATGCTGAATTGTATCAATTAATTGTAATTTCTAACAGACACATGAAACGAATACAGACGGGGGAAAAAAACTTTTTTAATATGTTTTTTTTTTCACCACGAGTGTGTCATAATTTTTAGCAGGGAGTAAAATAACTTTTAGAGTTAAGTAAAATAAAACATTATACACCATTATGGAGTATACTTGATAATTAAGATACGTAAATGCAAGAGTGAATAAAGATATTCGATACGTATAATTTGATCCTAGTTATAAAAAAGGAACTTGTCAATGAGTCAAATTTTATGCATAGAATAGATGTATAAATTATATTTTTTTCATTTTAGTGATCTATTTTCCATTTTCTGTCTTTTTTTCTCTTTCTGTCTGTCTTTATTTTTGAAGACTAAGACAAATAATGAAAGATTTTTATTTTCATTTCGGAATATTTCCATCTTTCTCTCTCATCTTCTCTCACTCTCAAACAAATAGAAATACACCTCCTTTGAAAGTATACATCTAAAGTAGAAGGTGTGTCGCGGCCTATTTCAAGGTCACTGTGACCTTTATGTAAAGTGAATTTTTTCAAAAAACTAAGTTTTTTAAATTCTTAATTGCATAATCCTAAAAAATGTAAAAATATAGTTGTATCCTTATTAAAAAAATTTTAATTAAGTAAAAACTTATTTTTTCATTATATACTCTACAGCAATCTGTAACAATTGTTTATGCTTTGAGAGGAATTCAGTTTGTCCCATGGGCATAATTATCAAGCACTGGTCAAGAAGAAATTTGATAGCAGAAATTTGCATGTCAAATTAGAGAGAAATTAATGAGTTTATTGCCAGAAGCTAAGAGCAACTCTAGATCTGATGGAGCTGTAATCTAAATTAATCTCTTGGGAGTTGGGCAAAAAGAAATAGCCTCATAGTTGAATGTGTTAACTGTTAAGTAAGAGTTCTTGATATGGTTTGTCCAGATAAAGATCTTTCAATTGGTGTAATGTAATTAAAAACAAATTGGTGTTTTAGTGTATGATTAAAACTAAATTAGTATTGTATAATATGATTAAAACTAATTATTATATGTGTTCATTGAAAAAAATTATATTTCAATTTTTATATATTTGCAACAATGATGCTATAGCCAAATATGGAAAAATCCTGTCCTGCTCATAACTAGAAAACTATTAGACCTAAATCTTTCAAACTTGGCAAAAGTATGCATCTAAAGTAGAAGGTGTGTCACAGCCCATTCAAGGTCACTGTGACCTTTAATTAAAGTGAATTAAAAAAAAAAAACTAAGTTTTTTTTAAAATTTTTAATTGCATAATCCTAAAAAATGTAAAAATATAGTTGTATCCATATTGAAAAATGTTATATTAAGTAAAAACTTATTTTTTCATTATATACTTTACAGCAATCTGTTACAAATGTTTATGCTTTGAGAGGAATTCAGTTTGTCCCATGGGCATAATTATCAAGCACTGGTCAAGAAGAATTTTGATAGCAGAAATTTGCATGTCAAATTAGAGAGAAACTAATGAGTTTATATTGTCAGGAGCTAAGAGCAACTCTAGATCTGATGGAGCTGTAATCTAAATTTATCTCTTGGGAGTTGGGCAAAAAGAAATAGCCTCATAGTTGCTTGTGTTAATTAAGAGTTCTTGATGGCTAGTCCAGATAAAGATCTTTCAATTGGTGAAATGTAATTAAAACAAATTGGTGTTTTAGTGTATGATTAAAACTAAATTGGTATTGTATAATATGATTAAAACTTATTATACATGTGTTCATTGAAAAAAAAATTATGTTTCAATTTTTATATATTTGCAACAAATTGCAGTCATGTTATAGTCTGAAGAATAATTTATGTTTGATTTTTATCAGACTAGCATTTCATGAAATATGCAATAAACAATTTAAAGCTGCAGATGGATATTGTTATGCTCTAACACAACCAGTTTAGAATTATATGATGTATTATTTTTTATAATCAGTCCATACACTGTAACTAAGGCTCTTAGAGAAGTATGATAAGAAATGGAAATTAGATAATTGAAATCTGTGTCAATCTGTTAATCAAGGCTACCTGATTTTCTTGCATCCTAACCAATTCATGATTATTGAACAATATTTGACGGGCGTATCATGCTGTGGCGGGGCACTTTATTCGAACTACAACCATAACTTTTGAACTATGAGAGATAGACTTTATATTTGGTATGCATACTCTACTAATAAAGCTCTTTTGAATGTAACCAAGGTCATGACCTTGTGACATTGACTGACCTGTATGCTAAAAATAACTTTTTAGAACTTTTGCCATAACTTTTGAAGCATGATAGAGACTTCATATTTAGTATGCTAACATCACTAATTAAGCTCTTTCAAATGACACCAAGGTCAATGACCTTGTGACCTTTATTGTAATCTATATGCTAAAAATGTTTTTTGAACTTTGTTGCCTTCGGGCGCATAGTGTTTCACAAACACATCTTTTTTTTTTTATCAGATCAGATGAAGTTTTCCAAATAACATGTTACAATCAAGACATGGTATAAGGCATGTGTTACAAGCACTCTCACTCAGAACATATAGAATGGTATGCCATGATTGTAACACATAGAATTGTTTGGTAAACTTTACAGTTACTCTGCAGAAAAAATATTGTAGGATCCATGTCCGGATTCTATTGAACAAGATGTGTTTGTGAAACACTATGTGCAACAAAGTTAGAAAACTCTACATTTAGCACATTGGTCACAGTCAAGGTCACAAGGTCATTGATTTTGCAGAACTAACTTGATTGGTGGATTATACGTACCAAATATGAAGTCTCTATCTCCTAAGGTTCAAAAGCTATGCTGAAGGTACAAAAAGGCTATTTTTTAGCATACAGGTCAAAGTAATTGCCCTTGTAGCCATTTGCAAGAACTTATTTAGTGAAGTTTGCATTCAAAATATGTGCAGTTTCCATCTCCTATGGTTCAAAAGCTATGGCAAAGGTACAAAAAGACTATTTTTAGCATACATGTCACAGAAAAGGTCACAGTCATTAACCTTGATGATATTTGAAAGAACTTATTTAATGTAGTTTGCATGCCAAATATGCAGTTTCTGTCTCCTATCGTTCAAAAGATATGGCCAAGGCACAAAAAGGCGGTTTTAGTACAGTGTATATAGGTCAGTTTCAAGGTCACAATGTCATTGACCTTGGTGTTATTTTAAAGAACTTAATAAGTGGAGTATGCATATTGCATAATAAATTTATCTTTCATGGTTCAAAAGTTATGAGGAATGTTCCAAAAAGATATTTTAGCATATAGTTTACAGTCAAGGTCACAAGGTCATTGACTTTTGTGTCATTTGAAAGAACTTAAATAGTGGAGTAGACATACCAAATATGAGGTCTCTATCTTCATGCTTCAAAAATCTATTTTTAGCATATAGGTCACAGTCAAGGTCATCTGAAAGAGCTTAATTAGTGAAGTATGCATACAAAATATGAAGTCTTTATCTTTCATGGTTCAAAAGTTATGGAGAAGGGTAAAGGTTGCAGACAAACAGACAGACAGATAGAGCAAAACATAATTCGTCCCAAATTTGTCAATCCGAGTGCATAAAAAAATTTAGAAGAGTTCAAGACTAAGCTAAAAATTGGCTTATTCTCATAAAAGACCAGAAGGTCAAATGTAAGCAAAAAAATAAAAGAAAGATGTGTTATTTTTCCAAGCTTCCAATCTAAACTCGGGTGACCAATTGTTATCCGTTTTTGTCCGTCGTCATGCATTGTGCATTAACACTTGAACATTTTCAGCTTCTTCTCTGCAACCACTGAACCAATTTCAACCAAACTTGGTACAAAGCATCTGTGGGTGAAGGGAAACAAAGACTGTGAATGTCTTGATCTTTAAAAAGATGTAATTATTTAATAAAACATGCTTGTTTAATTTCACCCGTGCGTATCACTCAGTCATTACCTTTAATCAAGGCATTTACTTAGTAAACAGGGTAACGACAATTAATTAATTCCAATTATATGATTAAAAGTTCAACATTTTTACTGCGGTATAATTTTTTTCTGATTTGGACCCGGAAATTAAAAAAAATTAAATGCCTAGCATCATTTTGACTTCAAATCGGGATCAGTCCGGTGTTTCTTTATTATTCAATCGGGATCAAAATAGACATAATATATTAGACTACTTTTCTGTCTGATATGCGCGATATACGTATAATGTACATGATTACAGACTTTCGTAATATACTATAGAGACGGGAAATAGCAGTTCACACAATATATACCTACAAAAAAGTGCTTGCAAGTACTGTTTAAGAAATTTATGGTTTTTCCTTTTCCGCGAATTAAAACGACCTCGATTTGCTGAAAATTAAACAAATCTTTTCCGACCGCGATTTTAACCTGCTATACAATATTTGAAGCCTCTACCCCTAATTATCATAAGACCCAACTTGCATCAACTGACAAAGTTTGATGATTCCTAGCCAATTAGAACTGAAGATATTTTAATAAAGCTATACAAAAAAAACATAAGTAGGTCACAGCTACCTACTTTAAGATTGAAGTTTTCTGAGGACTAGAGATGCATTAAAATAGACAAAGATTGAAGATTCTAAGCCGTGACCTACTTTTTTGTCTACATTATGGTTTTTCCTTTTCCGCGAATTAAAACGACCTCGATTTGCTGAAAATTAAACAAATCACGATCTTTTCCGACCGCGATTTTAACCTGCTATACAGTATTTGAAGCCTCTACCCCTAATTATCATAAGACCCAACTTGCATCAACTGACAAAGTTTGATGATTCCTAGCCAATTAGGACTGAAGATATTTTAATAAAGCTATACAAAAAAAAACATAAGTAGGTCACAGCTACCTACTTTAAGACTGAAGTTTTCTGAGGACTAGAGATGCATTAAAATAGACAAAGATTGAAGATTCTAAGCCGTGACCTACTTTTTTGTCTACATTCTCCGAAAACCCAATATGCATCAACTGACAAAGTTTGATGATTCTAAGCCAAATAGTACTCAATATACTTAAATATAGCCATAAAATGCCAAAAGTAGGTCACTGTGACCAAATTTTTAGTAGACGATTTTTGGAAACCCAAGATACATTAACTGACAACTGATATAAATTTACTTTTTATTAAGGTAAAATATTATGCTGGATAAAAAAATAAATATATATATTATACATCTTTTGTGACAAATTATTTAAGATTCCATTTCATGCAAAGGTTTAAATCCCCTTCAACATAGCAAAAGCAATCAAGGCAGTTGAAGATTCGAAGATACACAAGGTTCGAAATGTTCAAAATTTTACACATTATAGGTCAGCAAACAAATTATTTTAGCAAAGACTGTTTCCTTTTTCTGGAAATGGGCCTGCTGTTCTCTTTGTTTGTTAAATTAATTTCAGGCTTTGGCTTGATTGGTTTAGAGCAAACAACATCTTTAGCAACATCTGATTACAAAATTCCCGGATGTTGTCATACAAATACCACTGTCTGATCAGATCTAATCCTCGACTTGGAATAGCTTCAGGCAGTTGACCACTCACTGGATGCATGTTATTTTTCAATAAATTGACAGAAATAGAGTGTCCAGAGATCCTCTCTTGAACTACTTTTCCAGGCTTGTCTGAATGAACTACAAAATGATGGTGTTTTGTCAAGTTCTTTAATGGCTTAAAAAACTGCTGCAGGTATGCTTTCCAGTCATAGAATACAACAGGCTTTTCTGCATCATCTGTGAGCTGTGGAATGTTGTGTCCATTCTTACTGGAGTGTGCAACAGTCTCAGCAACCTGAATTCGAATATAGGTATTATTATATACGTGGTAAACAAAGATATATCATGCATATAAGTTTCATTATTAGATTAAAGGTAAGTATTTCAAAATGTTTGTCAAATATGACGCTATATAAGCACATATATCATGTATTTCTTTTTATTTCTGTGATAAAAATGTTTGTTTATGACAGAAATTAATTTCAGTTGAGATATTGTTTGCTTGGCTATTTGTACTGACAGCTTTAGTCCATATAATCTCAACTGAGATTAACCAACAGACATGATGAGGAATAAGACATTTTTTCAACTTATGATATTTTACATAATAACAGCTTACTTCAGATAAAGTCTCCACATTAGAATTCCTCCATTTCAATGTCCACACCCCAAAGTGCCAATCAGGTTCAAACTTCGTATGACCTGCAATCATCATGGAATATTGGATGCTTTTATGTAACCCAGAAAAAAGTTTTTAAAAATATGAAATCAACCTTCACGATGTAGCACTTCAACCCCCTATGTTTTGTCCAATGTAACTTAGCCTGATACAGAATAACAAAGGATTGTTGAGCCACATATTGTAGGAAGAGTGTTAATTTACATTGTACCTGTCATGATTCTCCACAATGCATACATCAGAACTGTGTTATTTTTGTTCTGTCCACTGCAATTGTCAAAGTGAAACAGTCCATTCTCTTCACCATGGCCATGGTAAGTTAAATGATGATGAACCATGCTGACCACACTGTTTCCTCCTTTGCCTACCATGTCTGCCTCATCAATCAGATAAAATACCTGCCTTCCTGCAAATAAAAACAAGAGGCCCATGGGCCACATCGCTCACCTGAACACTGTGGCTAGGAAAAAGTAGAAAATTGGTTTATTATTGAAAAGTTTTAATCCAAAAGAAGTCCCATGACCAGTCATTTCTTGAGAAGAAGATTTTTCAAGAATTTTCCTATATATTTCTATGTAAAACTTTGGTCGGCCATTGTGGCCCCGCCTTACCCCGGGGGGTCATGATTTGAACAAACTTGAATCTACACTACCTAGGGATGCTTCCATATACTAGTAAATATGAACAATCATGGCTTTGTTATTCTAGAGAAGAAGATTTTTAAAGAATTTTCCTACATATTTCTATGTAAAACTTTGGTTGGCCATTGTGGCCCCGCCCTACCCCCGGGGGTCATGATTTGAACAAACTTGAATCTACACTATCTGAGAATGCTTCCATATAAATATGACCAATCATGGCTTTGTTATTCTTGAGAAGAAGGTTTTTAGAGAATTTTCCTATATATTTCTATGTAAAACTTTGGTCGGCCATTGTGGCCCCGCCCTACCCCCGGGGGTCAAGATTTGAATAAACTTATATCTACACTACCTGAGAATGCTTCCATATAAATATGACCAAACATGGCTTTGTATTTCTTGAGAAGAAGATTTTTAAAGAATTTTCCTATATATTTCTATGTAAAACTTTGGTCGGCCATTGTGGCCCCGCTCTACCCTCTGGGGTCATGATTTGAACAAACTTGAATCTACACTACCTGAGGATGATTCCACATGAGTTTCATCTTTCCTGGCCCATTGGTTCTTGAGAAGAAGATTTTTTAAAAAAGCCAATAATTTTTCACTAATTCATAATTACTGTAGACGTACTTTTTTCCATGGGGTCATAATTCCGCGGAATCTCAATTTCCGTTTAATCCGCGGGTAGAAATCTACGCGGATTTCCTAGACTGTCAATATATGCCTTGAATTTTTATTAAGTACACTTGGATTAATTTCCGCGGAAAGTTTGTGACCGCGTACATAGCGTAAATTAATACCACGCGGAAAAATGTACTTCTACAGTATTCCCTTGGAAAAGGGCGTGGCCCTTCATTTGAACAAACTTGAATCCCCTTCACCCAAGGATGCTTTGTGGCAAGTTTGGTTGAAATTGGCCCAGTGGTTCTTGAGAAGAAGTCGAAAATGTGAAAAGTTTACGGACAGACAGACGGACAGACAGACAGCTAGACAGACAGACGGACGCCGGACAAAATGTGATCAGAAAAGCTCACTTGAGCCTTCGGCTCAGGTGAGCTAAAAAAACACTTTAAGAACAGTATTCATATAAATTTATATAAATTAAAGCATTTTATATATGATTTACAAACATCACAACATATGTAATGATATTAATATTATCTTGCATATATGTGCTAAAAAGTGTATTTAAAACAATAGATAATCTGGTTTATTACTTTTCAAACAAATTACCTGATCCTTCAGAGCACATGCCAAAAACATTGCATTTGCGTGGTGTCCTAAAATATTCTGGTCCAACTTGCTGAGCATGATGAGGTATATGAACTTGCTAAGCATAGTCCCAAGAATAATGGAATGTCCCTTTTACTGACAATGGTGGGTTACCTAAGTTGAAAAAAATGTTTACAATGCTAGTTTAGCCTAGTTAAAATAAATTTTTGACAGCTGAACATAATTGTTGTAGAAATCAATTAACAAAGATTTTTCTTCTTCTGTCAAAGTACCACTCTTTGAAATTTGGTTGGCAAAGTCCTGACACTTTTGGCAAAGATCTGTACATGGTTTTGTTATGACAATATGGGGACATAACTCTACCCACACTCTCTGAAAGTGTCTTAGACTTATCGTCTTATGATGGAATTCCTCTGCAACTTTAACATTTATTTTGAATATGTCTTCTTTTGTCTTATCCGAAGGCAGCAGTAAAACTCTTGCATCTCTAAAGTTGGGTAGCCTATCTGGTAAAGGAAGGCATTATCTCTTGCATACTAGCTGACACAAAAATACTTTGATTCTTTCTCTGTCTGTGTATGTCCAACTGTGAGAAGGAGCTTTACCTACTCTTCCATGAACTCTTGGAGTCAACCCGTCTGTATCAAGAGATTTGGCAATGGCCAGCATTTTCTTTTTTTCAATGCAATGCAAAAAACAAAATGTTTTTCTGCATGCACGTTTACCATGGAAATAAAATTCCTGAAAAGGATGTTCTCTTTTTTTTACTTTGTGTGTTTTTTTGCTTCAGTGTGTGTACCAGATCTACGATGCGCAAATAACTGAGATTTCACAACGATGTCCAACTCTTCCCTTGATATTTCCTTACATAATTCCCTATATTCCATGAGAGAGTCAAAGTCTATTGTTGTACTACAGGGTTGTCCTTAAAACTCTTTACAGCCAAATGTTTCATTTCTAAACTGTGCTTGCTTGATGTACTCAATGGTATCCACTTCCGATGGTTCAATGTTTATAACTTATTCTGATTCTAATTCATCTGATCCTGAACTTGCGTCAAAGTCATAGTTTACAGTTACGTTTTCACTGTCAATATCATCCTCGGAATCATAATTAAATGACTTGTCTGGTGCACCAAAATACATAACATCAACCATATGAAGTTCGTTGATGAAATCTTCATCTTGATAGTCCGTTAATTCCGAGGGAACAGAACTACATTGACTGTCTTGACTCATTGTATTGTTTATATTTCTCGCACACGATAAACTTTCTACTGTTTATTTCCTTTACTATGGACGACACGATAGTTTATTAATAGACTCTAGCTTAGATAGGTGTGGAGTGGAGTGTAGAGTGGATCTAACATTTTTATTTTGACACCACATTCATTGTACAACTAGCATACAGATAACATATTATATTCAAAGGTACATTTATCCTTCTTGATTCGGAATTAAAACAGTGGACTTTTCCGTTCGATTTCGATCGTCCGGGTACTTGGGGTTTGTTGAATAATATCCGTTTGAATTTAACGATAATGTCGATATATTTTAATTTAACTCGGATGTATATACATAATTGAAGATGTGGAAATAGTAGATTTAATTTTGAAAACACCAGTTTACCTGAAATAAGACATGTCAAATATAATGTAATGAACCAACAAACAAAAACAGGAAAGCATGTGTGGGGAAAAAAACAAAACAAAACTACTCCGCAAAACTCGCTGTGTTTGTGACGTTTTTTCTCTGTTTTGTCATCGCCGCATCTGCATGGTCCCATTTTGCCAGACATTGTCACAAATATGTTTTAATGTCCCAAGATGCATCATCTTACAATATTTGATGATTCTAAACCTCTCAGTGTCTGAAATAATGGGATTTAATGTTTAAAAAAGGATTAGTTATAAAGTTCAAAAAGTAGGTCACAGTGACCTACTTTTAACTTGACGTTGTTTAGGACCCAAGATGCATCAACTGACAAAATTTGATGATCATAGGCCTTAAAGTCTTCAAAATATGCCTTCAATTCAATTTGAAAACAAATGCCCGTAAAATTTAAAAAGTAGGTCAAAGTGATCTACTTTTTCATTAATATGTTTTAAGGTCCCAAGATGCATCAACTTACAAGATTTGATGATTCTAAACCTCTCAGTGTCTGAAATGATGGGACACTGATAGATATTTACTCCTGGTAAACAACTATAGAATGAAATGGTACTTAGCTCTTAATAATATTTTATTTAGTTATCACTGGAACTATCCTTTAATCGAACCCCTCATCCCCGAATTTTTGTGTTATCACCAACCACCCAACTACACGAAACCATTCCTGGATCTGCCCACGTAACTATTTTTTAGCATAGTGCATAGGGCTAATACTGCATGATCTTTTTTTTTTTTTTTTTTTTTTTTTTTTTTTTTTGCAATACATGTACCTGTACAAGTATTTTACGTTACATGTAGGCCACTTTTTTCACACACACACACACCTTTTTCAGCCTGTGAAATTTTTTGACTGAGTTCGTGAGCAACGTGTTTTGTCCGATCCAAGAACCAAACTGTCTGCCTATCAGTCAATAAATGTTTTGTTATATCTGTGATTTTATTTATTTATCTATTGACATACATGTATTTTGTACTGTCTTCTGTGATGAAAAATCAGGTCCGTCACTGTTGAAAATCAGTGAATGAAAATTCGTCCATTCTGTGACGGAAGCGGTCCAACATCTCACTGACCAGTCCAACACCAAACTCAGCACTCAAACATCGATTTTTTTATGCCCGCTCAGCAAAACTGTAGATATATTAGATTTTTTTCAAATACATGTAGATTTGTATAGGAATAAATTTTCAAAGGTACCGTAAATATATTTAGAGTGTACGAGATTAAGCGAAACTATTCAGTTTAAAAAAAGTTAGCGTAGATCTGATTTAGCGTATTTTTGATATGATATTCTTATTCATGTATCATATTGTTTAATTCAAGCAATGTAGTTGAAGTAACTTTCTGCCAAAAGCGCTAAAATAAAAAAAAACTAGAGGTACTGTGAGCGATGAGCTGTGCCTCGGGAAATAGTTTGCTGCCATGGGGAACGATAAACTTGCTATTGTCCTCATAGCCAGTAAATAGGTGTATACTATATACCCTCCCGCTTTTCAAGCGGGGGGTATAAAAAGTGTACACTGCCAAATGTAATACGTTTACAGTATAACAATGGACGTTTTGTGTTTTCAGGATTCTTAAATAAAGAGATGTAGGTTACAATGTATTTATGTTGGTAACGGGTTGTAGAGAGCTGATTACGACATATTTTGTTCTTTTTTTCTAATCTTTAGAAAAATTTAAAATCATAATAATTTCTTATGAAGACAGACATCGCATGGATTTGATATACACGTACTCCTCGTACTTCATTGTAACCAGTCTCGTAAAAATTGCGGAATAAACTGATACATGGCCAAATTATAGACTTCATTTTGTAGGGTGTGGACATCTGAATACTCCAATTTTTCTAACTTGAAAAATATTTTATGTAAAACTCGATTACCAAAAGTGCGATTTATCTCCCCCCCCATCATTCTGGTTTATATTATTTATTTACGATGTATTGTATTCATACAGGATAGTATTTAGATCAGAAATGCTCAGCATGAACAGTTTCAGTGTCCTTGTTCGAATCATCCAGTTTACATACTTATTTTTTTTCAAACTTTCAAAAACTGTAGGTGTCACCAAAAAAAAAAAATCATGCCGAGCAAAAGAGATAATGCACTTATGCAGAGTACATATATAGTTCATTCATCTCGAAAAATGTGTGCATTGACGATATGTTTTATAAAAAATGGAGGAGGAAGGTTTACAGATTAGAAAAGAATGTGGTAAGATCATTAATACATGTACTTTTATACCTCATTGCCATTACCCAGGCATCACATAGGGAACCTTATATAGAAAAGATTATCTGTAAATGCACCGTGTATATCCCAACATGCCGGATGTATGCTTTCAAAGTAAAAGAAAATGAGTCGAGGTATGTTCTTTGTCCGTTTTCTCAACTTAAGGATATTTTCGCCAGAAAGCGTGTGACTACGGAAGAAAACATTATATATAAGGAGTATATTGATACCTATGAATCCACTGGACACCTTCTAGTTTTATTAAACACCACGACACAATTCCGAGTATCGGAGCAAGATTGGCGCTTGTATTTTTGATCAAATATCAGAACAAAACTTTGCTTCAGTGTCACTTTTATGGGGGTGTCATGCCGTTGTCAACAGTACATGATTTTATTAAATAGCTGATTAAGAAATAGGCGTTCTTCATAGACAATACGACCCCCTCCCCATAAAAGGAGTGGTGCGACTGCAGTTGTCCCTGATGTAAACCCTGTACAAGTCACAAGTAAAATGTTATGTTCACAAAAATATAATATACTAGGGCTGGGACGATACTGGACTTAGCCGATCCGATACATGATATCATTGTTGCGATACGATACATATCACGATACATTTATAACCAAATAAAACTAGATAATTATTTTCAGAATATCTAATTTTGAACATAACATATTATGAAAATAAACCAATTCAACAGAAACCCGATTTACTGCCATCAGATTTTGTTGATTTAACATAATCCGGGGTGTCTGACTCCATTTTTACTCTTATATATTGAATTCTGTATCACCAAGAAGTTTGTACTTTATTTTTGATTGTTAAAACATCTTGAAGATACAGATTAAAGGACAGAAAATTTTGAATTCTAAAGCCCAGACATTATTGGAAATTAAAAAAAAAGTGAGGACAGGTATCGTGATACTAAATTAGATGGATCGATCTGTAGATCGTCAAAGTGAATACTACGATGCATCGGTGCAACGGTGAATCGTCCCACTACTAAAATATACCGTATTATTATACCTTTAAAAATATTTATTCCTATACAATCTATACGAAAAAAAGTCTAACATTTTTAATGTTTTGCAGAGTGGGCATAAAAAATAGATATTGGAGCGACCGGACCGCTGAGTGAGATGCTTGCCCGAATATTTTTCATTTTTTTAAATTCCCGGCCATGGGTTACATGCACTTATTGATTGATTGTATGTTGTTTAACTTCCCTCAAGATAATTTTTCACAAATACAGGAAGGCCACCACTTACCGGTTGAGAGCTAAAAATTTTGTCCTATGCACGGAACTCAAGATGGGCAGTGAGGGATCATTTCGTGCCAGCACCTACTGCGATACTGGACATCGGTTTATATAGTCTCAACGGAAGGACTGGTCTCCATGTCTCAGTGGGATTCGAACCCAAGATTTTAAGGATTAACTCTTTAATTTGCGACTCTAGAGCAGGAGCTCTAACCACTGCGCCACGCGCCATCCCATGAATAAAAAAATACTGATACTTTTACCCTATCCCTCCATCATTTCTCAATAGTTTGTTTTTCGAACTTTTTAAAAAATATTATTTGAATTCAAATATAACTTCTTCACAAGGAGCTGATTTAGCATGTCTTTTGATAGTCATTTCTTAAAGAAACATTTTCGTGGCGACTTAAAATTATTTTTTTCCGGACCTCTCACCATGGCTCTGGTAGGAGTTTTTTTTCTTTATATTGATGACTCACACATGTACTTATCAACAATCCCAACTTCTAGTGATTTTTCGATAGCGGGAAAATTTTACTTCTCAAGTGTTGTGAAAAAATCCATGACACCCTCCCCCTTTCACAAACATTGTTTGAATCTTAAAATATTTAATTTATCTAATACATGTACAAGCTATACAGAAAGATACTAATAGTCAACTCGGTCCATCCTATACTTTAAAATATACGAAGTGTCTCATCGCATTTTGTATATTAATACTAATATTTTAACATACAATGATCTAAGTTGTACTACGTAAAATGTTATTTTTGCTATTTACATAAGCTTTAACCAGTAGTACTTTGCTAATAGATCATCACCCAGAATATTGAAATCTTAGATTGAAAAATCTTGCTGTTTTTATTTGTAGAGGAGTGCAAAAGAACTATTGGTACTCGTATATATGGTACAAAGCTGCAGTGTAAAGATGCCATTGGTGATTTTCTCTACTTCTTTCGATTTTTGTTTATTACCCGAGGAGTTTTCATTAACAAAAAAGTTAGTAAGACAATTACATCGTCAGTATATGCAAGTGTCACAGTGCGTCGTACCGGAAGTTTCAAGTGACCCGAAGTGTTGCTGACCCTCATCGATAGTCCAGACGTCATCAAGATCGAATGTTTTGCAGACCTCTGTGAAAACGTTCGTCTATTATCCGGATACTAGTATATAAATTATTGTCATATAAGGCTCTTCCATTTATTTCATCATGGGGTTTTTATCTACTTCATTTACTTGCATAGATGCAGATCACGAGCACTTGTTTCTGAAATAAATTTTTGACCCACATTATTATAATGGATCAAAAATTATTACTAGTATACAATGGGTCAAAAATTTCTTACCGAAACGAGTGGCTGTGATGCAGATCTGTAGCTGGCTGTCTGAAAAATTTTGATGGGCTACCAGAGATATTTTCATAGAGCTACAGATCTGCGTCTATTTCTTGCTGTAATGGGATGATGAAAAATAATTAAAAGTAATTACGTTTGTAGCAAAAGGGGGACTGTCAGCACTTTTTTTAGCTCACATGAGCTGAAAACTCAAGCGATCACCCATTGTTCGTCGTCTGTCTGTCTGTCTGTAAAGTTTTCTAAATAATTCAAATAATGATGCTTTGAGATTGGGCAAAGTAAAGATATGTATTACAAGGGGGGAAATCTTTTTAAAATAAAGAATGGCCTAAGTTACTCAGATTAGCGATGTGTTCCGTGGGCATAACTTTTTACTACCGATATATATTGGAAGAATAAACGTTTTACTATCGTTGTATATGTATTAGTGA
Organism: Saccostrea glomerata; assembly: GCA_003671525.1. Taxonomy (NCBI): domain Eukaryota; kingdom Metazoa; phylum Mollusca; class Bivalvia; order Ostreida; family Ostreidae; genus Saccostrea; species Saccostrea glomerata. The sequence goes on along the minus strand of PRKT01001641.1, from coordinate 40,658 downwards.
AAGATCAGTTGACCTCCCCACCAATATTTGCTGTACAATAATGAATCAAAGAAGGGAAAGTGGTATTGTATGAAAAAAATGATACTGAATAGAGATCGAACCCCCCCCCCCTTCCGATTTCCTATTTGGTATGTTTGTCAGGTTTTATTTCAGGTTTGAATTTATTTTTTCTTTGCCCCCCCCCCCCTTTTT